>VZTF01004531.1:505607-659239 GCA_013397755.1 Cnemophilus loriae | reverse complement strand
TTTTTTTTTTTTTAGCAAATGGAAAATAGAAAGACTGTGGCTATGAAATAAAGAAGTGAAGAGGATTTAACACAAACACTGAAATATTCTGTACTTCTAAATATGTACTCCATACTTAAAGGAAGCAAGACCTGAAGTTCTTTCATATATACTTCCCATAGGTGAAATCCGTCCTTCCTTAATCTGAGCCCCAGCTGACTTTGATGTAAGTCTGTGTGGTGGGTTGACCCTGTCTGGACACCAGCTGCCCACCAAAGCCACTCTATCACCCCCCTCTTCAGCAGGACAGAGGAGAGAAAATATAACGAAAGGCTCGTGGATCAAGATAAGGCCAGGGAGAGATCACTCAGCAGTTACAGTCATGGGCAAAGCAGACTTGATTTGGGGAAATAAGTTTAATTTTTTACCAATCTAATCAGAGTAGGATAATGAGAAATAAAATCAAATCTTAACACACCTTCCTCCACCTGTCCCTTCTTCCCAGTCTTCACTTTACTCCCAAATTCTTTACCTTTTCCTCCCCAGCGGCACAGAGGAGATAAAGAATGGGGGTTGAGGTCAGTTCGCCACACAGTGTATCTACCACTCCTTTCTCCTCACACTTCTCCCTTGCTCCAGCATGGGAACCCTCCCATGGGATACAGTCCTCCATAACCTTCTTCAACATGATTCCCATTTTAGTTCTTCGTGAACTGCTGCAGCATGGGGTCCCTCCCACAGGGTGCGGTCCATCAGGAACAGACTGTTCCAGGGTGGGTCCCTGCAGGGTCACAGCTCCTGACAGCACACCTGCTTCAGCACGGGCTCCTCTCTCCTTGGGCCCACAGGTCCTGCCAGGAGCCTGCACCAGCATGGGCTTCCCGCAAGGTCACAGCCTCCTTTTGGCATCCACCTGCTCTGGCATGGGATCCTCCACGGTCTGCAGCTGGATCTCTGCTCCACCGTGGATCTCCATGGGCTGCAGGGGAACAGCTGCCTCAGCACGGTCTGCACCACGGGCTGCAGGGAAATCTGAGCTCCAGTGCCTGGAGCCCCTCCTGCCTCTCCTTCTGCACTGAACTGGATGTCTGCAGGGCTGTTCCTCTCATATATTCTCACTCCTCTCTTTGTCTGCTCTTGTCCAGCTGTTTTCCCTGTTCTTAAATACATTATCCCTGAGGCACCACCACAGCGGTGAGTCTGTCTTGGAGCTGGCTGGCTTTGGCTCCAGCCAAAAAGCTGGAAGCTTCTGGCAGCTTCTCACAGAAGCCACCCCTATCACCCCCTGCTACCAAAACCTTGCCACACAAACCCAATACAGTCTGTTAGTCCCATAATTTATTGTTCATTTTTGTTTCAATATGTTATTGCATTTTTTGAAATCCCTTTGGAGGCAATTTGTTAATAGTTTCCCAGTTACATATCACTGTAGCATCTGGCGTCTTCAAACAATGCATGAAGTAGTACAAAACCCACATGTGGTATGAGAGAAAGTGTATACAAAGCGTGTCTTGTCTTTAAATCTTTGAGATTTAAAACATTTATTTTGCAGAATACATCGTCAAAAGGTATCCTATCTTTGCAATAAAAGATTATGATAACGTTTGAGATGCTGGTCCTTTATTTCTGCCAGTTTTAGCTTGCTTCTCATGTGCTAGGCAGGATTGATTTCTGCTGGCTATGGTACAAAATTTTTTGCTGATACTGTCTGTTACTGAGAAAATAGATGGGAGATGGGTTGTTTCTGTTGGCATAGGCTTTCAGCAATGATGTTTTAAAGGCTTTGGAAAAAAGGTGGTCAAATGCTGGAAAAGGCTTTCTAGAAAAGTGATCGATGCCTCAAGCCTGTTAGCGCTAAAGAGGTATTTGGATAATGACTTTAATAACACTTCTGAAGGTTTGATCAACCCTGAAGGTGTCAGGTAGTTGAAACAGATGATCATCATAGATCTCTTCCTACTGAAATAGTCTATTCTATTCTATTCTATTCGATTCTATTCTATTCTATTCTATTCTATTCTATTCTATTCTATATTATAATGCTTTTTATTTCCTGTTTTAAGTATCTCCATCCAATCAATCTGCAGACTTAACAACTGGAACTCCAGGGTTCTGTGGACAGATCAGTGTACAATTAAAGAATTTACATTTTCAGATAATGCAAACGATAAACCTGGTTTTCTCTCCTAGTTACCAATGTCAGCTAGGAACATTTATCATCATTTTATAGGTCATCACATCATCATATGGATATAGAATCTGTTTTTCACAAGGTCTTTGATTAGATTACTAGTATTAGATTATGGGGGCTTTGCTGATGTTAAAAGCCTATTTACTTATAATTATGAAAATAGTGCCAGCTAGCTACTACCTCTCTTCACATTTTCTCTGCATGCTCTGAATTCAGGGCATATTCTAGTTATCTTTTCTTTCATGTGACATCTATCACTTTGATGTCATTCACAGAAGACACTGGAAATTTGGCAGTGGTTCTGACCTGTGTGCATGCCCCGTGTAAAACAGAGTTTACAAGGGATGGCATTCAGCTTCAGAATTCTCAACATATTTAAGGGCAGGCAGAAGGCTTTGTTCGAAAGGCCTGTTGAAACCAGAGGGTCTGGGAAGAAAGCTGGCCTCCTGCTTCCCCACAGCTCCAGCACGCTGCAGCTCACCCGAGCTGTGGCTGGGACATGCTGGCCCCTCTGCCACATCCTGCTCCCATGCTGGAGGCAGCAGGGACGGTGCAATGGGCATTGGGCAGGTTCCTTCTGCACACCCAGAAAACCTGCCACGCTGGAAAAATCCCCCACAGGAGACTGCCATGTATTTTCTGCTTGTGCAGTGTACAAAGTGATGTTGGCATAGGAGTCAAATCAGGGTAGAAGGTCTGCTGCCTCCCATGATTTTTAAACTAGAAGAATAGGGGGACAAACACCTTTTCAATATGCATTTTGGCTTACAGACAAAGTAAAGGGGACAAGACACAGTTTAAAAGGAAGGAAATGTGTTTATCTCCTGCATGGAAAACTTCTCTTAGTACAGTGACATGGAGAACAATATTACTTTTGTGCTCTGATAAATAATCAGAACAACAATTGTGAGGACAATTGGACTTTGAAGTAAGGATGCGATAAGAATGCCAAATCTACCACAGCAGCTCAATAGCACCAACGCCCAGTTGCAGCTCTGTCTGTCTGCAAATGAGCATTTGTGTCTCTCTATCTGCATGTACAGTGTTTATATCTAATCCTGACAATTTGTACTGCACATACTGCATTTCCCTAGATTTAAAGTAACTTCACTTGTAACTCCTGAGAGGTTATTAGGTGTGATTTTCAAAAAACATCAAACTTCTACAGTGAAGTTCACTTGACTGAGAGCAATATTAGTTGGGGATCAGGCACATCAGAAAATCATATCCAGAAATAATAAAACATTTTTGAAGATGCAAAGTGTATTTTTTTATTGACATAATAGTGCCTCTCAGTCTAATTTCTTCACAAACAGTTAGTAGCTAAGTTTCATGTCATGCCTAAGACATACATATTTATCATATTCAAGCTGCAGAGAAAACCATATGGTTTTTTACTTCTCTAACTCCTTGTTTTTCTTTGCCTTTACTCTATTCCATCAGGTCCAATCTTATGACAAATGACCTGTCCTGCTTCAAATACCTGCTACTTCCACTCCCTCCTTAGCAATTATTTAACTTGTTTTTGTATCACCAGACCCATTTATTGAAAGTCTTGTCCACAGCCCTGTTTTCCTATGGCTCTCCATCTTTTCAGCCGCTGTTGCTCTTTCAGGGTTTCATTCAAGCCATGCAATCTCCCCCTCTCTCCACCCCAGCAGAATTTGCAGTCCTCCTTCAGTATCCAAATTGAAATAATGTTCTTATCCTCCAGATCCATTCCAGTTAATGCAATGCTCCCTAAATATGGCATTGTTAAATGCTTGTGTTTCTGGAACGTAAATCTGCCAACTTTAAATTATCTAAAGCCCACACAAATTTTTGGGATAAAGGTACAAATTGCATTGCTTATTTCAGTTGCAAACACTTCAAATCAAAACATTGATATATAAAATATTTATCATCATTTTGGTCGCATTACGTTCAAAGGCACCTAAATCTTCCTGGAAGTCTGGGAGTCTCAGAGACATATGTCTTTTCCATTCCTTGCCCAGATCTCTGTGAGTCTTTTAGAGATTGCAGGAAATAAAATACGTTCCCGGGTCTATTATAAGAATATTTTGGCAGAGGATTTTTCGTTTTTCTCACGGACTTTTGAAGTCGGTGACTGTGTGTGTGTGTGTGTAAGATTATATTTAAGATTTAGTTGGTCTTTAGCTACTACAACTTTTTAGCTGCACATATTCCTTGTAGTGGATCCCACAGTCTTATCCGGTATCACCCTTTGCGTCAAGAGGTTCCTCTGGACTCAACCCTGAGCAGTCCTCTGCTCTTCCATTTAGGGGACAGAGTCTTTTCTCTCACTTGTGACAGAAGAGCACTGTTTCTCTGCTTTTGGCTCAGCACAGATCTTTGTAAGGTTCGTGAAAGGTTTGTGTCTCTGCTGCATGGGCTTGAAGCCCTCTGGCCATAATGAAAAGCATGGCCTTGGAAGAGACTTCTGTTTCTATGCTATTTGGAGGGAAACCTTTTACTGCAATCTCTTGTGAATCCAAAGCTTGGAGGATATTTCATAGCAGGAGAAAACTGAAAATTAAATGTATTACAGACAAATCCTCATCTTCTCTGAATCTCTGTACACCATTTAAAGCCAGTGGCTGCAAATCATATTAACAGCTACTGAAGAATGATTGGGATGGGCTGGGATGACTCCTTATTGTTCTCTCAGGAGGACTTTTTTCTTGAGTCTTCAAAGTGGTGGATATGTCAAACCATTATTGAATAGTGTACCTTTCTCCTTAGACCAATGCAATGCCCATGAAAGAAATGGTTTGTCTTCTCAGGTGGGATGGGAAGACAAGGAAGGTGACTGTTTCCTACAGTGAAGGCCAATGCACTTAAAGCACTTCAGCTATTCCTACACCAGCCTTTTCCATTCAGTATTTGGTATCTCAGACACAAATGCCTCTCAGTGACCTCCTGAATTACAGCAAACTCTGACCTTTAGAAAGTAAAACAGCTTCATGAAGCAGACAAGAGTTTGGAATCTCCAATTTCAGAGGCTGAACTGTGGCAAGGTGAAAGCACCAACCCATGGTGGACACAATAGACATTATACATCCCTTTGCAGCTACTCATGCAGATAGGCTATCACTTTTCCTTGGAAACAAGTGCTCCACACACCCATTTAAGAGAAAATTAGAAATTATTTTTGGAGACAGAGATGCTTGCTCGACTCTTTCTTCTGTTAAAGAAAGAGTTATCAATACCCTAGATGAGGAGAATGGTACCAGGAGAAGCTTGCTGCTTCTGCTGGGTTAAGCTTTCTTTCATTTACCAGACAACAAAAATCCTAAAGACTTTCAGCAGAAGTAGCTTTTCTTATAAAAATGTTTGATTTTCCCAAAAGGATATTTACATGCACAGGCCAGTCAGCCAGTCCAGAATAAAATTTTTGCAAATTATTACACCTCTATTTTTAGATGCAAATCCTTTGCTGACCCCAGTGGAGTTTTACATAAAGGAAAGAGCTCGTTCATGGGAGACTAATTGTAAGAAAGGAGCAATAAAGTGAAAATACCACACTTAACCATCCAAGTACAGAGTTGAGTAGTTGATAAAGTTTTCAAAGCAGGTTTTTTGGAACATCAGGGCTAGATTTTCAGGTAATGGTTATCCATCTCCATTGTCAGCTGGAATTGCTTGTTCTTGG
Organism: Cnemophilus loriae; assembly: GCA_013397755.1. Classification (NCBI taxonomy): domain Eukaryota; kingdom Metazoa; phylum Chordata; class Aves; order Passeriformes; family Corvidae; genus Cnemophilus; species Cnemophilus loriae. Next base: position 653,417 of record VZTF01004531.1, on the reverse strand, counting down.
CTCTTCTGGATAGCAGGGCTTTCACAGTTTGTTTTATACATCACACATATAAGAAGTGTTTTCTGGGGAAGCTGCATGTTTTCTAGAAAATGGAAAAAGCTCTAAAGCAATTTTAATTTTACTTAAATATCTGTCAAAAAAAAAGCTGTGTTAAGTCTTTCTTCTCCAAATAACCAAGTTAAAGTTTGCAACCGAAGTTTGGCATCTGAAGTTTAATGTAGTCAAAGTGTACAAGAAAACTTGCACATAATTTAGTAGTCTAATGCATTTGTTTAAAAAGGAAGAGAAGGTTTAATTGAGCATACAACCATGTCAACTTGTCATTCCTGACGAAAGTAGTGTCTGCAGACTGGGGTTGCTAAATGTCGCTGTAGCTGTCTGAATAAATCCTGAATTTTCAGGGTAGGGGGAGTGATCCAGCATTTTTCTGACACCTATAGGTCCAATGGACAATGGAGGACATTTGGGATGTGCAATGGGTTCAAGCCTGGAGAGATGTGGCGGGAAATAATAAACTTTTCTGCCCTTGATGTCTTGATACTGGAAGTTACTGACTTATAAGAATACAAGTAAGAGAAAAGACATCAGTCCAACTTGGTGTTTCAGCTTTGGCCCATATGATGCAATTGACTTTCTGCAGGTTGACTCCTGGTGGGGTCATAGTTAACCTGAGGGCAATAGCTTCCACAGGGCTGCAGAAATCCAACCAAGCAGGACTGGTTGCAAAAATCAGAGCCTCAGTTGTTGAAAACTGAGGATCAGAAGCACTCATTAGACAAAGCACAGCATCTGGGTGAAGAAAGAGGGGGTACTGGATTTGGTGATGATACAGCTGAATATCTAAACTGCTGCATTATACTTGTCAACATAATTGCAGTTGTTTGTCTGATGATCCTATTAAGTGTTACAATTTCTTTCTCCCAGTTTTTGTTTGTTTATTTGTTTTAGGTAATTTTGGAGTCTGTTTTTAGGTAGTTATATGTGAATTATAAAGGAAATAGGTAAGAGAAATTATCTAAGTTCTATTTTGAAGTGGCCTTTTAGAGTGTAAACAGCTATGGTGATAGCCTTATACTTTCCTCCTACCTGTTTATAAGCATCAAGAGTTCATACTGGTAATTGCAAAGGGAAGGGAGGTACACGGTCTCAGGAAAGCAACACACATTTCTCAGAAAATTATGTAATAGAGATTGTTGTCTGGAGCACAATAGCTGTTCAATCTAAAAACCTGGCCCTGTGGTCTACCTGGAGTGAAAGACTAGCTAGACAAAATCAGCAGAGGAAAGGGGCTTGAAGAGTCTTGGGGAGGCAAGGTTGTTTTCTGAGTTTGCTCAGTATAAGCCAGTGGCAAAGGAGGAAAGAGAACGGAATATTTCAGAAGCAGTATCTCCTGTGCTGAAATCCCTGTCTGCTTCCTTGCTGGCATATTTCTAGTTTGTTTTAGAACATGGTACATCAGTTTCAAGCACAAACTAAACATCTGTGGTACCCAGGAGATGACCTAATCTCCAGCTCTATGGCAGCAGCGCGCACTCACCAAATATCCTGAGCTCCAGCATTCCTGGGGACAGCAGTAGACTTGGAGATGGTGGGTATAGAGGCAGTTCCATGGACCTGCCCCTGATCCCTGCCTCCAGAAGGTCTGGAGCTGCACTCCTGGTGGTGCAAAGGGAGCAAGAGCAAGAGCTTGGGCTGCACTCTGCAAGATCCTCCTTGAAAGAGCTGGGAAGGAGCATCCTTCTGCTGTTGTGGAGACCCAAGGTGCTCAGCATCTGGCAATGTCCAGAAGGATCTGACATTATCACCAAACAGCAAATAATTAGGAGATTTGTATGTCAGACTAAATGCTTGAATGCTATATTGCAAACACACAGGATATTACACATCATCAGCAAAAATCAGTTAATTTGCAAATCCCATCTAAACTGGAATTTTTTGTCTCTGTTCAGGCATTTGCGTATTTTTAAATACAATCACGAAATAGCACACTAGTAGTTTTACTGTCAAATAAATACCTTTTAAGTATAAGGATTTCTTTCTCCCCACCATCACCACTTCATTTATCTTTTGCTTAAATCCTTCCTCTCCAGAAATAATACAAATCAAGCCTCTGGGGCCTGTTTATATAATGGGGATTTATGTCATTTCAAGACAAATGACATTTGCTAAGTTTCAGGGAAGCACCTGTATTAATTGTATTTCCTGCTCATGCGTTGCTTTTGTTTGCAATAAAAGAATTCATCTCAGGTGAGTTAACCTTGCTTTTAGAGAGGGCACCTGCAGTTATCTTAGTGCTTATTGTAAATGAAAACATGTTGAGCCTTTAAAGCAGTGAAATAAAGAGGTGCTGACAAGAGGGTATGCCAATAGGATTAGAAGCTTTTCTCACCACTTGTATTATCAGGATGGAGAATTGAGTCACGTTAAATTACAGGGAGAAGAGATATTCCCAGAAGTTCCACAGATCGGAGATTGACTTGCTCCTTTAGTAAACCTATGGATAGGAGGGGCATCCTGTGCTTGGTGAGATTAGGGGGGAAAAAAAACGAAGAAGAGAAAAAGACACCTCCCTTTTAGCCTTAGGCATCTATAATTGACCAAGATTTTTCTGCTTGTGATTTGATCCATCCAAACCCTGTTAGAGGCACTTGCCCCCAGCTGAGACCAAGGCTGAGGTGAATAAGAATTAGGTGACTCACTTGTATGTACTATACATGTATTCACATCTATTAGGATAAATGACATGTCATTCAATTTAAGCACAGGCAACTGGAGATTGTCATATTTTGAAAATGACAACTGTTATTTATTTATTGAGAATATTTATACAGGTTCTTTCTGGGTACAGAGAATGCATTTTGCAGCAGCTCCTGTGACACCAGTGAATCAGGCGATTACACAAGGACCAGAAAGGCAATTCCACAAAGCAAGAAACAAAGCCAGTGGGCTACTGACCAACAGGTCTGGGCCAACAGAGTCAAAATCTGGCCAGATCATTCTGTGGTCATTTTTAAAAGTGCTTATCATGATGTTCTGATCCCTGCTATATTAATAAGGTGCTGAAGAAAACACTGTCAGATGGCCTCAAGCAATGGGATTTAGCCCAATTTTTAAGAATGCGAAAATTAAGAAAAAAACAGTCAGATGCTGGTTTACTGGATTCAAGGGCAGGAGGAGAGGGGAAGGAGAGGCTTGCCTTCCCCTGTCCTCATCCCACTGTATCCTTCTCCCTTCAGCAAGGCTAGCATGGTGCATCCCAGGTCATATGCTCTAAACTGGGATATTTTTCCTTCTTATCCCTGTTTAGATCAGGGCTTTCTGTATCTACTCTCAGGCTGTGAGCTGCTTGTTTAAAAAAAATCATTGTTAGTGCTGTTCAAATAAACACTGATTGAAATTATTTCAATCAACATCCTATCTTTTTATTAAGTACAGACTTGTTTATTAAATAGGCAGGTACATAGGTACCCAGCTAGGTAGGTAAGTAGATAGAAAAGAAGAATCTACATGATCATAAAAAGACGACATTTACAAAGTGGTTATGAGTTTTCTACTCTTCTACCTGTGCAAAAAACCACTACCTTCTATATCCAGATGTCCAATCTTCAGGTTGGACTCAGGTCTAAATAATCAAACTGCAGCTTGATGGAACTCATTCCAAAGTGGACACAAGGAGCTCTGTTTAGTATTGCTTCTTTTTGTTTCTGGATATCTCTATTGTATTCATTTTCTGACACATTTAGCTTTCTTCAGAAAATCTTATCAGTAAAAAGAGGATATTTCTGAATCCTTGTCTTCTCCGTTGTATATTATTTGTAAATCTTCCATTTCTTTCCATAATTCTGGATTCTTTCCTGTGCATTTTCAATAGGAAGCTAGAGCTCACCACATCTTGATAGGTACAGCTACTATGCAGTTTTACGTCTTATGGTCCAGTTACACAGTGACATGATTTGTTCCACGTTAAAAATTCACTTTCAGCACAACCTTTGTCTGGTTTGGTCTTTTTCGCACTATACACTTCAGAGAAAGGCATTGCAGTGGTGTGAGTCACCAAGTGCACTCAAATGACAGCCAAGGACTGTGAGCTATTTGGAGGAGAAATAGAGCTTTTACCTTGTAGCATAAAACACTCCTCTGCACTGAAAAGGTGCCATCAAAGCACAGAGGCCAATGTCTTGTGTTGTGTGTCGCCTGAAGTTTGCAACCTAAATAAATATCCAGTACTTCATAGAAGCGTAGAAAAATTTGGTTTGGAAGAGACCTTGAGTCTATCTCCAATCTCCCCTGCTGTGGGCAGGAATGCCACCCACTAGATCAAGTTGCTCAAAGCCTCATCCAGCCTCTCCTTGAACACTTACATGCTTCTGCAACTCAAACTCAGAGTTGCAGCCCCTCTAAAAACTAATTATATGTTGGAATAAAGGTAACAAAAAGCCCCTCTTGAGACACTAGCCAGCTTTGAAACATTGATCTGTCTTAGTGCTTTACATTACTGATTTTCCTGAGGATGTACTTTATAGTGACTGGCAAACAAAACAGATAAGAAGAGCAAACTGAAGAGAAGGGACTGTACGAACATTAGCAGACCCGTTCTGTTTTCCCATGTGCTCTTCCAGTCAAGTACTTGTGAGAATGATCGAAGGAAGGATGAGAAAACAAGACACTTGTTGACTGAACTATATTTATATACAGGAGAAAGCCTTAGGTACTGACAAGGCAAATCTGCTCCAGCTTGCCAGGCACGGGAAGAGGCTCATGAAGAGGTTTGGCTGTGCAGTTGATCGTGTTTTGAGGAGGACAGGGCTGTGGGCTGGTGCAGTGTTTCCCATATCAGGTCCCACAACATGCACTCCATGTGACGTGGTACAAAACATGTCTGTCCACACACCAGAATGCACAAGCAACCTGCTCTGCCAGCTACAAACAGGATTTGCAGAATTTTTTTAATTCCTTCTTTTTTCCTAAGTCATCTTGTAATGATGTAATGCAAACGTAATTGAGATCCAGAGGGTTTCAATCCACTCAAAGTGAGGTGTTTCTGAAGCCATGGGCAGGTATTTTTATCCATATGAGAAAAAATAATGAGTGGCATTAATTAAACATTCAAAGTTACATTTTATTTCAGAAAGACAAAGGATTTTATAGAGGGAAAACCCCATCAGGTTTGGCTTTCCTGAATTTTTCCCTCCCAGTATTATGGCCATGGGGGTGCTAAAAGTTTCCCTTGAATTTATTTGAAATTTACAGACTTTCCTTTGCCCAACACTATGTTTGTCAGGGAATATTTTAAACACCTAAAAAATCGCATTAGTCACCTCTAAGGGGCAAAATTAGGAAAAGGGGCTATGGGAAGCTGGTGTAGGGATACAAGTCCCTTTTTACCTCTTTTGTCCTTCAGCCAAAGTCCTTGTGACCTGCAGGGGTGACCTTCACTCATGCTCTGCCTTTGCATGATAATCTGTGACAAGCAAAAGCAGAGAAATCATGGGGATGACTTTTCTCTCCCATCCATTTCCCATGGACCTTGGCAGTGCTCAGGCCATCTACATGAGGAGTCACAGGGTACATTTAAATTGCATTCATTGCTCAGACCCACAGCTGGTGTGCCTTCCTCAAAACATACCATGAGGTACCAAGTTGCAGCAGCAGAGAATATGCCCTGGTAAATGAGGTCCTTGATGGATGAGGGAAGACAGCAACCTCGGGCACAAACGAAGCAAAAATGGGAGAGGAGTGGAATAAGACCCGTTGTCTGTGCCCCTTTGGTATGCCAGAGACATTCAGGGAAACCAGCCAGGGAAACTGCAGCAGAAAACAGCTTTTCTTACTGTTCCCAAGATTTTAGCAATGGTACTGCAATTTGTTAACAGTTAATATGAAAATGTTAGAAATGAACCAATAAATGCTACCGCAGAGATGCTTCTAAATAGCCTACTTAATTGTGGAGATGGTAGAAGTTATGCTGACAGTTAAAGAGAGAGTTCAATTATTCGCAGTGTTTACTGAAGATCACTAGCCTTAAATTACAAATAATCAGCTCGCTCAGAAATATCAATTGCAACAACAAAGGTGTTTCAGCTGATGCAGGAGGCTCATCCACTGTGTATATGTAAGCCGCTTACCTATGCAAAGTGAACTGCAGTTCCCTGCCCCATCCTTCATGTTCTGCTCATTTATGACACCTGATCATTGCTTTTTCAGGGATATGTTCTCTGGTGGCAGAGGAACTGATCCCATTTCACCAGGTGATGGAAAAGTGCAAACGTCACTTATAGGGTCCAAAATGATGGACGGTGTCTGTCTCAGATCTCATGCTTCAGGAAAAGTTACATTTGTGGAAGCTTTTGCAAGACTGGGTGTTTAAATCTTCTGCACAACTCTTGGACAATAATTGATGAAATGACCTTTAATAAAGAGGGAATTCTTCAGGAGGAAGTTCAAATTTAGCATCCTTTCAGGATATCCTTTCAGGAAGTACTTTTCCTACCAGGAGGTTTTGAGGAATATGTATTTCTTAGTGTCTTGGCAACACGCCTCTTTATTCTATTAGGAGCAATACTTCAACAAAAATATACTTTTTAATATTATTAGTTTCTCAGTAATACACAACATCTGCTCTCCGGGTCCCAAATAAAGCCACAGAATCCTTACAAATCAGTCATCCCCTTAGCACTGGCATAGTTGTCTGGGTATTAAATTGTGCCCTTCCTACTTGTGGCTCCACGATGTGATTACCTTAGCATCACCCAACTGTGATAATATCATGTGTCAATGATGTTTTGGGATAATGTCATGTGTCAATGATATTTGATTATCAGAGAAGACAGACAAACTTTTTGCTTTTATGCACATCATCCATGTGAATTAAAAGGTGGAACAATCCGGAAAAACTGATATTAAAATACAGGTACTAAAGCATTCCTTAATAGAAGATTCTTTGTATGAGATTCAGAGCTTCTTCTAGTGAGTCTTGCTGTGGTCTTTCTGTAGATACTGTAGTAAAATCTGTAACACAGTTAATTAAAGAGTTTATCATAAGCATCCTAGCTGGGAGTGCTGCAAAGCGCAGATGATTTTAAAAACTCCTGTTTGGCACAAAGCAGCCACCTGTCAATATTTCAATTACCACCCTCCCTGCCTGATCACACTTCAATTGTTTTCTAATAATTATTATAATCATTCACCACAAGGACAACTAGTTGTTTCAGGGTTTTAGGTGAGAGGCAAAGAACTGAAGAAAAAAAAAAAAAACAACAAAACCCAAACCTGCCCAGTCATTTGTACAGATCTTTCCTCGGGGCAGCTCCTTATTTGAACAGCTGCTGCTGAAACACAAATCAGCCTCAGAGCTAAGCCAAGCCTGGATGGTGCTATGCATCCTGATTTCTGGGGGTGGGGGGTGTTGTTGTTGTTGGTCCTAATTTGAGTCCTGCACATGACCAGCCACTTTCCCTACTGGAAATAATTTCTCTAAATTAAAGATTGCTGCAGTGTTTCAAGCCTGTCAAAGATCTCTAGCTGGACAGGCTCCTTCAAAAAAAAAAAAATAGTCAGTGTCTCAAATCTTAGCCTCAAGAGACAGGTTTCACTTGATGAAAGGACTGAAAAATCTTTTGCCAATCAGGGTAATTTTTCTCTGTTAGAATTAATGGGAAGAAAATATTTAAGCTTTGTTTTATTTTACAGGAATAAATGGCTTAGATCTATTGTTATTTATGTGGCTTTATTCCCAGAGAAAAAAGAAAAACAGAACCAGTCAAAGTTGTGGCCCACTCTATTAACACTGCAAAACTTCTGAAATGTTCAAGATGCGATGGAATCTAGTTCAAGGTAACCTAGAAATGCTGAATATTTCTGACATGGTCTCTTACAATTTAGCACTGATTTCATACCAATCTTAGTTCATTTCAATGACTGGAATTTCACTAAATCTATTTCTTTGGGCTGTTGTGAGTTTTGAAGTGATGTTATAAATATTACAAGGAACAAAATTCTGAAAATATGTTGAAATCTATTAGGACTTCAGTGGAGCTGGGAATTCACATCTGAGGATAAAAATCCTGTGGGGCAATGTGTTGGATATTATTACACTACTCAACCCTGGCAATAATAATAATTTTTTATGCATGGGGAAGCCGGTGAGATTTCAATGCTAGTAATAAAAAATATTGCCTTAAAACAGAGAGGCAAAATGTCACCCTCTGGGGTGGGAGGAAGGCAGGCACAGTGACTCTTAGATCCTGCGTAGTTTGCACCAAATCTAGCACCTGGAGAAAGGGAGATGGACACCATCACTGACAGAGTGAGGAAGACTTCAGCCTAACATGCAGCCAAGAACCCGAAAGCAAACAAATGCTTTGCTGTGCAGGGAACAGCACACTCAGTCATACAGAGCCTCTGTTAAAAGCAGTGGAGAGCCCCATCTGCAAAGCTTGGCAGAGCTCTTCTTCCTCCCAACTCAGAAGAGAAGGGGATCCTGCCAGCCAAGAGACAGCTGAGGAGCCAGGCTGTCAAAACTCTCCTCTGAAGAGAGAATGGAAAAAGGGGGTCAGTTTTCAATAAGAGGCAAAAAGAAGAGCCACAAGAAAAGGAGGTAATAGAAGAATGTATGTATGAGAGAAATCACAGTGGGAAAGTCTCTCGTCTCTGATAATAAGCCAGAAAAAGAAAACTTTAACTTTTTTAATAAGGTGGAGTACTGAACTAGAAAACACAGCAATGTTTGTCTACACAGTGTGCAGTCAGTCTGCAGAGCTCCCTGCCATCACCGGGTCCCTGGGATGTTATGATAACCAAATTTGTATGGATATAAAACACATCCAGAATAACCAGAAGAGAGGATGATAAAAATAAAGGGAGAACAGATCTCTTGGAGGAGAAATCAGGTCAACAGTTAATTAGCAGAGCAGAAGAGGAGTCTTAATGCAATGGAGTTCTTCCCAGAAGCCTATGGAAGGCAATCTCTGCCTGGCAGAGGAGCAGCTCTCCTGCCTGGGAAGAGCTGCCAGTCTGCTCAGGCTGGAGGATGCTCAGGGACCATGTACAGGGGCAGCAGCAGCACCCCTCTTGCCACTCGCCTCTCCTCCAGTTCCTGAATCCCACCATCTTCCTCCTGGCTGTCAGGAGCATTTCCACACTGAAATACATGTGATATTTCCATCCTCTCTTCCTGCCTCCAATCTCTGCTGTCCCAGCAAAAAGAGCACCTTCACTATTGGTGAGATTTAGAATAAATTTGGTGCTTTGGCTGGAGTTGTCTCCTATGACAACCTTTTCCCCTTGGAACATATACTTTGCCCTGAGACATAGTAGTAGAACTTTCCAGCTGGTCTTTGTCACCCTTACCCAGAGCTCAGCCCATTTCTTTAACGTGAATGTTGGCAACATAAATGCCTTTCTCCACTTTTTCTCTTCCATGACTTCTACCACATCCTCCTGCTACAGAAGCCCATAAAGTGATTGTGTTTTGTTGATTGACTCCTGCCCTTCATGAGTTACAGGTATTTAAAATCTGTTGCTCTCTCCTTGGTATTCGGGAGATCAGTTGTGAGGCCTGGTTGTTAGATGTGTAGATGTGTGTATCGCCCATCCAGGTCACAGGAGAAATGGTTGTCCCAGTTTTCTGAGAGCTCTGAGCCCAAACCAATGAATCCACTGACCACAAACAGTACTTTTTGGAAACTTGTAGCCTGTATAGAGGACAGCTGGGAACAGACCACCACTGCCAGTATTTTTAAAATACACCGCCACTTGAAGTAGTCCTGTGCATGTCAACAGCTGGTGTATGACTGTGTCCTGGCTTTTACCAAATGCTCTTCTTTCTGCTTTTTATGAGATTAGGCATAAAACATGGGCAGTAGTAGCAGAATATCTTTGAAAGAAAGTATGCATAAATACCCATCTAGAAACATATGTAATTGTTGAGGTCAGGAGCTTCATGGTGGCAAACATTTGCAGAGCTGACTGCAGGAAAAACACTTTCAATCCAGATCCTGTTGGCAGTGCACAAACAGCACGTTTATAGCATAAAGTCTATAAACTTTTCATTTGTTCAATTTATGTGTTTTTTTTTAAACTCATAAATTTGAAAAAAATACAATTATATAAATATTGTATTTATATTACTTGACATATGAAATTCGGGTTTTGTTACCTAAATTGTGTAATTTTGTGAAGTGGTGCAGTTAGCAGAAGTTGTTTAGGGTTATATCATTAATTTGTGAAGTTAAAGTGCATCTCATGGTAAATAGGTTCCAACCCTTGTTGATTTGCAGCCTACAAATAGGCCATCAAAACGATTTACCATAATCCAATTGTCATTTATCATAATAGCTTATAATTCACTCCTATTGCTGCCACTTTCCTCCTCTGTCATGCTGCACTTCTTCACCTGACCTCTGCTCACCTACTTGCTGCCTACTCTGAGCCATTTTAAAGTTTGTCTCTGCTTTTCTTCTGCTCATTTGAGCTCCTGCTAAGCGACACTGCTCTGTTGATCCATTCTCAGATTGTTCCATCTATGATCACTCCAAATTGGCTCATACTTTGAGCTAGTTAGGTTTAAAATTAGGCAGCTACTCAAGTGCTTTGCTGAACTTGGGCATCCTTCATGTGATTTGGTTTAATCTTTTCCTTGCCTCGCAGTCTCCCCTCATTGCTCTGCGGTGATTAGTACCGTTCTCTGATATAGGCTCTGCCAGCAATGTCAAATTTGCAGTTACATTTCCTGTTGAACTGGTGGGAAAAGGTCATTAACTTGTTGTCTGTGATCTATTCCTGGCTGCCAATGAACTGTTCCCCACAAAACAAGGGTCAAGAGCTGCCCTAATATAGAGCTGATAAGCCCCTGCTCCAGCAGCTGCAATCTCCGCACTTGTACCACACCATCAAGTACAAATGTACACCCAGCAGCAGGATAATGACACCAAGCCACCACTGCAGTTTTCATCAAGATGAGGTTTCAAGGACTGAAACTAATAGCTATCGCAAAAGCTATCAAAATTATATTAAAAGACACAGTATTGCTCTTTCTACTTAGGTCTTTCATCCTAGGATCCCAGTGCACATTACAAATACCAAGCTGGGCACTTTCCACTAATGCTGCTTCACTCTCCAAGGTTTGCACCTTTAATGCCACCCATCTCTCCTGCAGCTTTGATTTCTTTTCTCATCTTTTCCTCTACTCAATTTCTTCCAGAGCTTACATACACTTTCGCTATTCCTGAACCCTTTGCAATAAAAATCCGGATTTCTGTCCCTATCTCTTGGCTTCTTCTCATCCTCCCCGTCCACCACAGACCCTCCACTGCTGTCCATTAACCTCAGCAGTGCTCTGAGCACCTCCACTTGCCGTTTGCAGATGCAGAGGGAGCATCACTCTTTCCATGTTCTGCCGCATCAAACAATGGAGCCCCTTCCCCTGCTGCAAGTGCTGGTGGTCCCTGCTGCCCTGGCCAAGGAGATCCTATCCTGCTGGGGGTCAGCAGGGGCCAAATGTCTACACCTGTGGGTAAATCACTTTGCCCACTATTACGGGCAAGCAAATTTTCTTGTATAGTAGAGGCACTGAGATGCTCCGTAAGTGGTTCCTATAGCAACTGTATCCAGGTGAAAACTCCTGCAAGAGCTCCCCTTCCCCCTTCCCTCTCCCCACCTCTCCCTTCTTTGCAGTGTTTTTTCATGGCAGGGGGTGAGTGAAAGGGATGATAACCAGGATGATTTAACTGCCTCAGTTGCCCACACGGAACACACACTAAGTGCTGTTGCTGGGAGCGTGTGCCCACGGGATCTCTTGGGCGGCTCACTGGCCAGTAGGTGTCAGTGACCATGAATGATTGATAAGTACGGACTGAGGAAACACCCTCATTTTGTGGAAGGAGGATATCGGGTAATTCTTAAGGCATTGCAAAGGTGTTTATCTGACACCTTCATTTTATTGTACTTATCATCCAGATCCTACTCTGTGCCCAGCAGCCCTGACATAAAAATTGCCACCTCCTTCCACAGCAAAATTATAATGGAGTGCTAAGCTAGGGAATTAAAAATGTCTCCTGAGTGCAAGAAAAGAAATTCTACAGAATAAGTTGCTACAGCATCCCAAAGGGGAGAATACAGACATCACCTCCCTGCTGTGAAGGAAGGATGAGGCTGTGCCTGTGTGGAGAGCTTTGCCCAGGACTTCCATTCAGCCCTAACAATGGGGGAATGGCCACACACCGAGGTCCCTTTTCATGTCTGCTGTGCCTGTCCTACCATGTGTGGGTGGAATGGAGTTACCCCGAGTTCAACCAGCAAAGCCGACTGGGTAAGTGCAGATCAGCATCCTCAGCCCTTTATCCAAGCTAGCTGGCTTTGCCAAAGAGACACCTCAGGTGTGCCCAAGCCCTTTCTTTGGCAGCAGAGTTGTAGGACAACGTTCTGCAATGTGTTATGGTAACAAACGGCTCTTGGGATGTGGGCACCATCAACAGAAAAATGGATTTCCCAGCCATGTTCAACAGCTGGACGAAATCTTGTAGGTGATAACATAGGTTAGGCAGTACTGAATTCAGTTTGGACAAAATTAGAAGCAAGAAGGAGATAATGCATAGGTTACACACATCTGCTTTGCTGGTGTCTTTGCACAGGTTATTGGGCCTCAAGCTTTTGTCTCCAGCTGTAAGGACTAAAAATGTACACTTCATTCAAACAAAAAGTTATAATTCTGAAACAGCAAGAACAGTTAGGAGCTGTAAGTAGAACAATTTTTTTTCATAGTCACAACAAATATATAAAAATTGGCAACACTGAATTTGGTTACATATCTGATTGCTTTCTGATAGACAGTGAAAAACATCCTATTGGTATCAGAGTTTCCACAAGTCCAGAAATTGCTATTTCTGCTAGCAATCATTCCAGCTATGTGGTAGTTGCAATATAGCAGCAAAAAATCACAAGAAGCTACACAAACCACCAATTCCAGTGTCATGTCCCATATTCAGATCTGAAGCTTCTCAGGGTTTAGATCTCTGTCATCCTTAGCCCATGCTGCTCAGAGTAGCTATTTGATGTTGGCAAATTGCTGACATGGTCATATCCTCTGAGAAATTGCCGAAAACTCTGAACAGTCCCACAGCCGATGTTGAGGGTTAGGTTTCCCTTTCCTTTTTTTCTGGTTTTCTACTCAGGGTGCTTTCTTAGGTCCCAGTAAAGAACCACCTCCAACTTTTTGCAGCTTTAAGCAGACCATACTACACTGACCTGATGCACTCTATGGGATCACAGGATAATTTAGAATGAGAGAGATCTCAGCAGGTCTCAATCCAGCCTTCAGTTCACAGTAGGGTCAGCTTGAGATCAGATGAGGTTGCTCAGAGCCAAATTTTAATCCAGCCAGATTTTTAACCTCTCCTGGGATGGAGACTACGCAGACACCCTGAGAAACCTGCTCCAATGCTTGATTGAACCTCCTTGTCAAGGGCTGAGAACGGTCAATCCATTGACATTTTAGGGACTCCAAAAGCTTCACAATCTGTAGTGGAGTAGGTCTAGTCAGAGAAAATGTCTTGTGGAAGAAGGAGGCCAAGAAGAGACCAAGGAAAGGATACCTAAAAGTAGCTCAAAATCAATGGCAGTAGGTCTCTTTGAATCTGAAAAAAAGATTCAGATATCCTTCCTTTGGACTCCCACTTCTAAAGCCTGTTACCCTAAATTCATAGTTTGCCATTGTGTCACTGAAATGAAGAGCCCTCTTGCTCCTGCTCGTAAGAGAAAATAAGGAGTGATTTTTGCTCTTGAATTAAAAAATTGCAAGAGGAAAAATCTTGATCAGAATCTGTAGAATATATAAGGGAATTACTGGATGATCTTTAAAACTAGCTGAAAATAACTCAAAGTCTCTGCTGATCTGAACTGTGCTGTCAGGTCTCCCCAGGGACTGCCACCCTTGGGGTAATTGTGATATATCATGCATTGCTTGACACGTCGTGGAACAGGAGGAGAACCACAGCCTCCAGAGACTGAGAAGCAGAAGCCTCAGACAAGCAAAAAAGCTCTTTTTTAAGGAACTCAAAAAGAAAAGCCAGAAAAATTGTTCTGAAAATACCTGAAGAGCTGTGAAGAGCTGTGGCCTGGCGTCTCCAGTCTTTCTCCTGTCACACTCACCTCTCTGCTCTGCTTCGTTATACGCACTGACAATGTGGCTGCTGCCTGCCTCGTTGCTTCAAACTAATTTTTAATGCAAAAGATGTTGCAGCAATGTGATGAACCTGTTGCTGTCACAAAATGAAGGACAGCTCTCCAGCCAAGCATGGTTTTCCAAGCCATATTCAGAAGACTGATACTATGGCTGGGTAGTAGAGTTAGCAGAGCCATACGATGGCTGCGGAGTTCTGACGCCAGCTACAATCCGAGTAAAACCAAGAAGCAATCTCCAGGTGCAGCAAGAAAAATGGGACAGCACTAAATGGATGGCCTGGGAATCTCACTTTGTTATAACATTGAATATCCCAGACATTTGCTGCCCTTCATGTGAGCCAAAAGCTCCACTGACTGGTGTGCCCCAAAAGGAGCCAGCGCAACATTGTCCTCCATGTCACCAGACTCTGCCCTGTGACTCTCGCCAAGACTGGGGCCTTGAGAAGGCAAAGCAAAAGAGAAGCATCCTATTTAGCTCGGTTGGTTAGAGCACAGTGCTAATGACACCGAGGCCACAGTTTCCATCCCTGCATGGGCCATTCATTTAAGAGCTGGACTTGATGATCTCTGTGAGTCCCTTTCAACTCAGAATATCCTGTGATCCGTGACTTTTTTTTGTGCAGGTTTATGGCTAAGACAGGAAATAGAGGCAGCGATCATATGCCCTTAGGAAGAAATGCCCTTCTGGCAATGATGTATCTATCCAGACTCCCATAGCTGCATGTGGGAATTGTCAGGGTGGGAAGGTTACGAGCTTTCTGCATAGTAAAATATGCCGACACCATTTTCTATTTATGTGGGACTAGCAAAGGGAGGACTGGTGAGAGGGGTGAAGGGGGCTCTCGGGAAATAGAAAACAGCAGGAGAGCTGGATTTTCTTTCCTACGCTATGCAAATAAAGCAAGCGAACATGACTCTGAAACTGAGCTGATAAATCTGATTCTGATTTCTCAAGGAGGCTCCTCTTTCCACCCTGACAATATATATGTGCATTACAGTGGAGACAAATTACTTTCTACAAATGAAAATCTTGCCAATTCATTTTTATAGTTTACCTGACTTCTCACCACCAACATGATTGTTTGAAAATTGAATAATGCTTAGAGATGTACAAATAAATGCAACTAAAACATGTCAAAACTCCCAAAACTGAGGGATCAGAATTTTTTCTCACATGCAGCAGCCAAGCCGGTGCCATCAGGTCCATTCCACACAGAAGTGGTCAGTAAGAAACACTGCATTGCAAGGAGAAGGAATAACCTGAGTCTTGGCAAACTATGCGCCCGTAAGAAGAGCAACATTTGGATTCAGCCATGCTGGAAGCTTGCCATAGCTCAGGGAAAATGTGTGTGAAATGGCTGGAATCAAAAAAGAGCCTGTAATGAACCTCGGCTTTTTAACACATGTTTTTGGCTTGGGAGCTGAGTAACTTTATCGACTCTGAAGAATATACATAATCATTTTGACATGGAGGGAGCAGAGAGTGAGAAATTACCATAAGTGCAGCCAAATATTTGCTATTTCTGGGCAGTTGGCTGTGAACTTTTCCTAAGATGCTGGAAAATGATATGGGAGACGTTTTCTGCATGGTGCAGACCCTGTGTTGGTGTTTGTTCAGTACGCTGGGAACAAAGGTCCTGTTGACTTTTCAGCCATAGTGCTGGAGATTCCTGCACCACCACAAGACATCCTCACATTCACAAAGAGCATGTCATCATCATTGTTCCTCACTGAGCTGTTGCATTTGCTGGCAAAATTACTCAGTGCTGGTAGATCAGTAATGTTTTTTTAACTTCCAGGTGTCTTTTAACATCACTGAAATATTCCTTATTCGGTTCAGGACTATTCCTTAGACCTTCCATCTAATCTACCTCCTCTGGGTTGAAGGTTTTTATTCTGCTGCCCACCTGTGCAGCAACATCTTCTGACACTGCAGCCACCAGCCATCATTCCTGATTTACGGGACAGCACTGAGCAGGTGACCCAAAATTCCTCTTTGATTTCCTTCCAACCAGGGAAAACCGCTGCTGTCCCAACTGCAGAGGTCAGTTTTCCATGAGTTCTGGCTCTCAGTTAGCATCTCAGCCACTGACCCCAGGGACCAATGGCTCGAATGCCCACGGATGCTGGCAGTCACACCCCGAACCCCTGCTGATGGCAGGGCCCGTGGCAGCATCTCCTTGGAGGAAGGGTTGGCTCAGCAGCACAGGAGGTGTTGGGACATGCAGATGGTGACGTGGATGTCTCAGTGGAAGATGTGTTGTTTTTGCTGCCAAATAGTCTGTCTGTGGCCACACCAGCTCAGAGCTTGAAGTGATTCACGTTGCCTCCGACCAGACTTCGCTCTAAAGGTGTTTGTGTGATTTTGGTTGTTTTGGCAAATAACACAGAGACCTACCCTCAAAAGTAGCTGTCATGCATTTCAGGATATAGTAGAGAGAAGCGAAGAACTGAAATGAAAGACATCTAAAGTTTAACTTCAGTTTTTGATTTTCATGTGGCAGGCTTTTAATTTCCACTTGCCTTTTCTCTCCTTAGTTTACTCTGGCATCAGCAGCAGTAATGCCAACCATCACAAGACAAATTGTTCTCCTGGTAGTTCAAGCCCAGAGGGCAGGACAAAATGCTGGAAATATGGCAAGGAAGTCTGCACCATGTCATATCCACAAATTAAGCATCCCCCATTCAAAAGATTGCTTTCCTTCTGCCATAAAATTTTTCTTATTTTTTAGCATCAGTTGTCCCAACTACAAGTTTTGACCTGGTTCCAACATATCAAGTCTCAGGAAAAAACACACAATTCTTTATATCCAGCTCCAAGGTACTCTGCATCACATATAAATCAACTGCAAATTAGCAAACATTTGGTGTGGAACCTTTAACTATTTTGAGGGAAAATTTGTTTGATTTTAACAATTTAAAGGGCATAGGAATATTTTAGATGTTTTTAGGAATCATGGGTATTTAGGAAGATTACCTAATGCAAAGTAGCCCCAGGTTTCTGAATTCTCAACCATGATGAGAAAACATAGTTCTTTCTCAGAAAAGTTTGTAAGCACAATTGTTAACAAAAACCATTGATAAAGCATCAATATCCTTAGAAGAATATAGTATAAATCAAAATGGTGTAAATGCTCTGCAGTTACCCATGTTCGTGGGCTAGGTTTCTGCAAACTGTAAAGGCAGCCCTTGGCTCAGATATCAGAAATAAATACTTGTCCAGCTTCAGCCCCCCTCTGAGCCTAGACTTTCTTGCACAAGTCTCACAGGCCTTTTCTTTACTCTCCTCTGTAGTTCAGGTTTGCATTTGTGTAAATCAGGTTTTCTCTGTGAAACATGACTATCGTGCAGACAAATAGATTTTATAGGAAGTCACCCTTCACCTGTCAGATTAAATAGCAGTTCTGTTTTATGAAGTACACTCCATAAACGTCTTTACATACAAAAAAATAATTTCCTGTGTCTATAAAAAACTCTAATGTGACAGAAGACCCAGAGTAAAGAAGGCAGTACCAGTCCTAAGATTAAGGATAATTGACTACAGTTAGATATTCAGATTTTTTGTTAATGATACTCAAAGCACCTTATAGTTGCAATTGTATTTAACAAGCAGACCAGAGAAAGCTTTAGTCTTTCAAAATAATTTCAATGGAAATTATTTCAGTTCTTCAAGAAATTAAAAACAACAGAAATTAAATTTTTCCCCACTGGGCTTGTGGCTCATAAAAAGGTACATGATTTTGGTTTTGATAAATAATCATAGTAATGCAGAATGTTATGGTGTCTTTGAAACTACCTGGAACAGACAATATTGCAACTACTTAGTAAGTACAGCACAGAGGACATATTCTCTGCTCTTCATCTGAAATATGAAAGCTATTTAGTACTTTGTAAAACATGTTAAATGGAGTTTTCTCTCTCTTGGAAATAGCTATTTTTTCTTCGTTCTGTGCAGGTGGAATGTTTGAAAATTGCACAAGACAGGCAATTTTGGAACTTCAACTTGGAGGACCAAATGTTAGCAAATCATTCTGAATGGATCTGAAGTTTAAGGCTGCAATGTTATTCTTTGTGACAGTGGATACATTTTCTTTTTCACCTATTTACATATTCACAGTCAGAAATGCATGGTAGTTATTGTGTAAAAGGGGTCTATTTAGGAAGAAAAGGCAGATACCATTTTTGAAAGCTGTGAGTCAAAGAGTATATATGCACCACAAGGTGTATAATGAAGCTTTAGCTGGGGATGTTTGTAGTGGAAAGTGGAGCTGGACAACCACAGAAAGCCAAAACAGAAAAAAAAAAAGAAAAAAAAATATGTCCAGGTGTTCACAGGAGGTTGCTGAGTTCCTGTGGGTCGTGATGCAGTAGAAAACCATTTGTCATGTAGAAGGTGAAATAGTTCAGCTCTGTTTCTCAACAAGTCCACATTGCATTTACTCAGGAAAGCAATAGCCCATTTTGGTGAGCATGAAACGTCCCATCCAGGGGTCTCTTTCTGCCCCTTCTCCATTTCTGTGAAGATCTTAGGCCAGAGAAGGAGTTATAGTTGTGGTGACACTACAGTTTGTGCACCTGAGGTTCTATTTTAGGTGGAGGGTTGTGACTGTCATTATTTCATTCTCCCTGGCATTTCCACTCCTAGCTTCCCTAGACAACCAGCTCTGCTGCCTTTGGGAAACTCCCTGGTGCTCCTCTGAGGGAAATGTCCAAGTATTGCCACAGGAGTGTGTGAGAAGGGTTGGTCTCCACACCTTGGTGGCTCAAGCGTGAAACTGTGGATTGTGACTATAAAGTGACAGGACAGGATAAAATTTATTTAGCTACATGGTTGTTTGGGTTTTTTAATAAGAGTTTTGTTTTGCTACCAGTAAATTATAGTAATGGTGGTAGAAACTGCTTAACCACCCAAGAGCACTACATCAGCTCTGAGTTACAGCTCACCCAAGTCAGCACCCACTGGAGTGTGTTACGGATCCAGTCACCACCTGGGGACCTCTCCTGTAGGTAGCACGATGGCACAAGACCCTGGTACTCAGGGGTGACAGAAAAAGCAAAGGAAAAGGTACCTCAACTTTGAGGTCAAAATCTAATCTTGAAGGAGTCAAGAAGTACTTTTGATGGAGGTAGGTGTTGTATTTTCCCATTTACCAGCACCTTAGATCTTTAATGAAAGGTCTAGTAAGGATTACTGCCAGAAACAAATACGGATGTCTGTGTGTAGAATTATGTGTTTCCTCTAGCACTGTTGCTTGTCTCAGCTTCTTCTTTCCATCCTGGCCGAAGCCACAGACTGCTCACTCTTCTAGTTAAAAAGTCCCCAACCTCTCTCTGCAAGGACTATACTTAATATCCAGAGCATTAAACAGATTGGTCTATACGAGCTTTGGAAGAAAAGGCATTTGAGTTTGAATGCAAAGGCTAGTCCTGGATAATCCTGGGGTCTCCACTCGTACAAAGCCATATCTGTGCTAATCGGAGCTGAAAGGGAAGATTTAACCTCTGGGGCTGATGGAGACCAAAATGATGAAAGGATTTTTTAGTTGTGAAAAGATGGATCAAGAGTTTCACTAAATCCTATGTCAGAGGAAAAGTTGAAAATTGCCTCTGCTCTGAATCTGGGACATTTCAGACTGAAGCAGGTGTGCCTCATATCTTGAATGTTTCATGTGTGTTCATTTCATTCCCTCTATTTTCAATTCCCATTCCCTTTTATTTTATTTATGTGTTTCTTGCAACAATATGATAGCATAAAACAGCCACGTTACAAAGCTTCTCTCTAAATACCTGATTTAAATAAAGCATCCATTAATTTCTGAACCAATAGTGATACAACATAAAATAGTACATTATTTTTCAGAATCTGGTTCTGCAAACATTAGACCATTTGACTAAAATATTCCTAATGTATAAATAAAGTCACTCTTGTGCATTAGTGTTTTCAGGCTCAAAGCTTTAATGCGTTATTTTAGAGTACAAATATTTTCCAAGGTGAAAAATATAAATGCTACTATATTTAAGTCCTCACTAAAATGAAGCACAAAAAAATAGCAATAAAGGCTTTTCTTCTTGCTAAAGGACTTTTACCAATTTTAACAGAACATCCTTAATATATACCTAGAATATTATGTGTATAGTAGGTTGCTACTCTGTAATTGGTTTGGCTGATTACAATGATTACACTAAGTTGGCACAATAGTAGAGCTACCTAGTGAAAGTACTTCTGCAGAGCGCACAGAAATCTGCTCACTGAAGACCATATTGTGTGTTTGGAGGTCAGAAATTCTGATCCACAAGAATGACAGCTTTTTAACTTTGCGTACATTTCTTTCAAAAATAAAACTGACTATCTTCCAAGTGCTTCTTAAAATAAAATTACAAAACCTTTTCCTATGGACTGAGATATTCGTTTTGCCAAACTTTAAGAGATAGTGTTATCTCTTGTATGGGCTAATCCACGAAAGGTTATTTCAAAACACATTAAAGAAGTAATGCTTTGCTCTCTGCGTGTGAAATGGGAAGTGTTTAACACCACTGGATTTGCCTAAGATCTGGATAGCGCATTTGCAGGGGTGATCCCCTTTGCTGGAGCTGCACTCTTCCACAGAGAGTGTTGGTTGCACTTTGGCAAGTGTTACTGGGAGGAAGGAGCAAGAGGTGAGTTCACACCAGCCATGCCTGCCACCTGTGCGAGGGGCAAACCTGTGCACCTCTGCACTCAGACTTCTTTTTAACACATAGGTGCAACGAAGAAGAAAGTAACATCACACAACAACACTTCCCAACACACATCCTCTTCCGGTATTGAGGGCAGCTCGCTAATGGATGGCGAAGCTGTCACGAAAGCCTCTGCATCCTCCCAACAGGGGTCTCTCTGTATGAGTGCATTGCACCCCTTTTTAAGGACTGAATGGCTGCCCACTGTGCCCCCTCGATGCAGGTTGCCAATGGCTTTCTGTTGGCAAGACGGACAAACACCCTCACTGTGTGGAGAGTTAATTTGTTTTTAGTAAGCAATGATGACACTTCATGTTTTCCAAGAGAGGAAATGGACCTCCAATTAATTATGACACTTGATTAGGTTACTTAAATCGCTGAATTTCCAGCAAAATCAGCAGTGCCAACTCCCCAACACCATATGTGATATTCGATGGCCCTTATAGTAATGCAGCTCTGCACGCCTCCTGTTTTATGGACATTCCCTTTGCTGTTACTCAACTTTCATCTCATTACCAGGAGCTTGAATTTCCACCTTGTGACTTCACAATCTTATTTGAGCATTGCTCTGGTGATCACCCAGTGATTTTTGGGCAGATTTTATTTCCCCGAAATGCTAATGCATTCCCGATGAAAATAAACACAGGCCTGTGACTATAATATTGCCTTTGGTCAGTTTTATGTCAATTGAAACAGAAATGCAACTTCAAAGCCCTTGAAGCAATGGGTGATTATGCAAGGGAACATTGGCCTCCAATAACATAAACGACAACTTTAACTGGAAAGTCTCATAGGAATTTCTTCTGATCATTAATAGCATGAAATTTCCTTGTTTGCAGATCGTGAGGGTGACAGTGGCAGTAGTAAAGCGGAATATTGAAAGTGATGTACTGTGTTGTCATAGTGCTAACCCTGCTGAGAAGCCAGTGTCTGTTCTTCTCCCCACCCCAACGCCTTCACCCCCTCTGAGGTGGCAGCTGAGGGGAGCCTGCAGTTCTCCTCTACTCTTTGGTGTCTTGGAACTCTGTGCACCTTCCTCCAGCCCGACACCCCTTCCCATAATTTTCCTCATTTCTGAGCAGGGGATAGTTCTTAATTTGCACAGTAGAAATGAAAAATCTGTGGGCAATTACATATACCACATCCCCTGATGGAAGTGGAAGGACAGATGGCAGATTGGAAGATGTAGGGTCCATGAGAGGTGTCACAATATATGGACCCATCTGGGTTGCACTGAGATCAAAGCTCTCCTGTGGTCTGAAACCCTATTAAAAGACAGTTCTGGCAACCTGAGCAAGACTGTTTTGGCAGAAGATAGCAGAAAATGAGGCGTCTTTTATGAGAAGGTACAAATATCAGATACTTAAGTGTTGGGTGATTGAAAAATAGTGAGAACAATGCTGCTATAAATTCAGCAAACTTTACCACATGAAAATGACCAATAGGGTCTCAGATTGTGAATTCCTTAAAATAGCAGAAATAGGTGAATAGGTAGTGTGGGATTTAAAAAAAAAAAAAATAAAAAAGAAGAGGAGGAAGGATTTTCCATTTATTACCATTTCCTCAACATAAACCCAGGAGCTCATGAAACTCTGCATGACAAGTGACAAAGACTCTGCCTGGCAAATCACTGGTGGCTCTGGCTGCCACTCCTACACCCAGAGCACAGAGGCTCCACTGGTGGGTGGTAGGTAGGGGTGTGGAAGGGGACCTCCGCCCACCCAGCTACTCCCTGCCACTGGATAAGGAGTTGTTGGTAACCCTGTAGTCTCCTGCTCTCTTCTGTGTTTATCCTGATCTCAGGTCTGAATGTAGCTCAAGAAGATACATTCCCGCAGACACTCTTGGCTTCAGGAACTAAAGATTTTCTGCAAACCAATCATTTCTGCCCAGAGACATTGTGGCTAATGCCACAGGGTGTGCCCAGATGGGGACATGCAACAGCTTGCACAACAAGGTGTCCTCGGAAAACCAGCAACTCTTTCCAACATTTCAAAGCAAGCAAAACCAGAACACCCTCCTGAAGGAGGAGTATCTACCCATGGGAAGGTTTCTCCACAAAGGACATCCAACTGGGAACTTGCCATCACTTTCTAAAACAGGTATGTTGACATAGAGAGGCACAGCCCAGGCCCCGGTGTTGCTCCGCATACCAGACACTGGCAAAACACAGCACTCAGGCATGGGGAGCGGGCACGAGAGTTCATCCTGATGCAACATGTACCTCCCTGGGAACACTGGATCCTTTGCCTCTGAGGTGGTCACAGCCTGGATTCAATCTTTCTTACCCTCTTCAGTTCAGTGGCTGTTGAGGGGTTTACCTCTTCTGCATTTTCACGTCTTTCTTGCTGTCTCTACAATTACATTTTTCTTTTTTCAAACTCACTAAAACAATATTTGACTTACTCGATCCCCTCCCAAACAAATCAATATATTTGTTTTCAAGGTTTTCCAGAGGTAGATTAAAAAGGTTCAGCTTCTTTCATGAACATTGGGCAGTTTCTCCAATCACTTGAAGCTTCAGTAAAAGCAATCAGTGGTGAGGATTAATGGTACTCACTACAGAGCTGATGCTGAAGTGCCTCAAACGATCACTGTTGCTTGTCACTCATTGTGGCTATAAAAGTCACCAGCTTGCACCATGGAGATATCCACACATGACGGCAAAAATGCTTCTCCACAACCATTTCCCCACTCAAAACAGGACACCTGTGTCTACCTGCTAGCAGCACTAGTGGCATGTCTCCAAAGGGCAGCTTTGGCTGTAGGGATATTCCTCCCAGCCAGACTCTCCTCACAGCTGACACCTCTGGGCACAGAGTCTCCGGTCTGACCTCTCACAGTTGCTCTTCAGGCATGTGGCACCTTCACTATATTAAGATGGTTTTGTTCTGTGACAGCTTGTTGCTATGTTGTCAATATGCACAGTAGTCTTACTGTGGGGAATCTTTCTTGAGTTACCTCCATGGTTCTTCCTTGACTCCTTCTCTTGCTTTCAAAATCTTTGTGGAAATGGCAAAGGTGAGCCCAGCATGAGACTCTTCCACCTACTGTAACTGGCTTCAGCATAACTGAGGAGGAAGCTTCCTGAGTGCTCTTGCTAATATAACTTCATAGGGGAAAAATCACTTTCATGTTCACAATTCACAGAGCTGAAGCCCACAGTGTGGTTCCAGCAGGATGGACTCCAACCACTGGACTCCAACTCCTTGGAAACATTGAATATTTGAGAATTTGTACACCTTGCTCAGTATTTTGAAACTTTGTAAGGAATTTGAATCTAGTTAAGACCCCGCATTTAAATCTCTGTCTCTGCAGCCTTCTGAAGGAGGAGGGAAAGGAAACCCATAGCCCTCAGACACAGAAGGACCCAGTAGTCCAGTGGGGTCTGGGGAACAGCTCCATATACACCACAAACTACCCTGTGGTGATTCCTTGGGTCCATGGCAGCAAGATCATTTTTGTCCCATGTTCTCAGGCTCTAGGTTCTGATCCCACATCAATGTGAAGTAGACAAAGACCCTTGGACATCAAGGAAGCAAAACCAGGAAGAGACAAAGACCTGGGAGGCAAACTGATTTAGTGCCTTCTGTCATGGAAGAGGTTAGAGATGGCACAACATGAACTCATGTCACACACCTTTAACGCACAGCAAAAATCATTGCAGTGCTGAGCAGAAGGAAAACAGGAAAGCTATGGTGAGGAAAGACTGAAACACTCATCTGTCCTTATCCCCTTTAACATATCCATATTTCCATCCTGCCATTCCTGCACTACATCTATACCATCTCTCTCTCAGCCATCACAAAGAATCAAGAAGAACCTTGATTACCAGTTCCACGGTGGGCAGACCACTAAATCTGAGAATGGCTCAGTTAGGAACCTGCTGCAAAAACATACAACATAGATTTGTCTAACTTGAGCTTCCAGCTTCTCAGTCTTGCTCTACCTTTATAGTGAGGTTAAAAACCCCATCTCCTTATGGGACAATTTTCTTCATAAAGGAGCTGGAGAACTGTGATTAGATCACCATTCAACTGTCTCCTAGATGAAACAATCCGAACAAGTTTCCTATGCCTTTTAGGTATGCTGTTCTTCAGGTTAGGAAGAGAGCTCATTTCACATCAGCCTTTTCAATTCAGATGCAACCTGGATCCAGTCCATTTTATCCACTGAAGCAGAACCAGCGTCCCTTGCTTCCTCCTAACCTCTTCACTCAGGAGACTCCCAAACATCCACTATTTGTGGTCTTTTACCAATGGCCATCACAACCCACTCCATTCTCTCCCACAGAATATCCTGTGCATTGTTTCAGTCTCACTGACAGTTTCAGGGCAGGAAGGCCATGCCTGATGCTGTGCTTGTACAAGCACCATGCATGCCTATTCCGACAGAAGACTACTGCTAAAGGGGTGTGTTTTCTCAGTAAACAACACAACCTGCAAGCCCTAGATATCTGTATAACATCAAAGTTATTTTTAAAAAGAACACCAATTGCTAAATATTCCACAGGAACTGCAAAAATAAAGAAGCCTAATTATAAATTTAATATATATATATATTATATTTAAGATGAGCCATGCAGTTTCTGCAGCTCCATCAAGTTCCAATCAAATCTCTACTCATTACTCTTAATTACTTTTATAACTGCTATAATTCCTCTGAGACTGGCTTACCCCATGCCAGACCCTCTTTGTGGTACAGACAGCAATCACCTACAAAGGGAGTAGACAGGCTCTAATGAGGCAAGCTTGAGCCTAGAAATGCCTAGAAATACTGTACATCCTGGGCGAGATGTACAGTACCATTGCAATCTTACTCATGCTCACAGGCAAAGAAATACTATTGTGCTCTCTCTTCTAATGGGCATTGATCATTGAGCAGCAGAGCAAGGAGCAGAATCCAGTGCACATTTTAGTGAAATCCCTTAAATTTCTTAGCAGCGAATACTTCACCTGTGAAATGTCAAGTCAGAGGCTGGGAGAAAGTTACATT
This sequence comes from Cnemophilus loriae, assembly GCA_013397755.1. NCBI lineage: Eukaryota > Metazoa > Chordata > Aves > Passeriformes > Corvidae > Cnemophilus > Cnemophilus loriae. The sequence continues at coordinate 627,527 of VZTF01004531.1, read as the reverse complement.
CCTAGGCTGAAGCTGAGGCTCCCACTAGGCAACACACAGTAGTACCCATTTGCTGCCACCTCTGCACAGCCCATTTCTCATCCGAGGGACCAGGTATCAGCTGCAGCTGGAACGGGGCTCTGAAAAGCCAGATCTGGTTGCAGCACTGAGCACTCAGGAGCTTGGCCCTGCAGCAGGAGACCCAGAGAACTGAGGTCATACCTGTCGGATAAAGTCTGCTTTGCACAGCACCCTCTGCAATTTTAATATGCCTCAGGAGAAAAAAAAAGAAAATAATATACCCTAAAAAGCCACTGAAGCAATAGTCTTGAAATGGACCCATCTACGTGACTTTACATCAGAGGTCTTGCCATTTCACACGTATAATTTGGAGTGAATTGCCCTTTACAGTGATTCAACCTGTGATGTGCTCACGTACCCTCGCAGACGCTGCCTTCTGCTTAGGGGGGATTTTTACCCTTTCCCATTTTAACCTTCAGAGAGAAAACAGGTGGTTTTTTTATCTTGCTGCCGTGGCTTCCTCTTTGCCCTCATGTCCTTCAGGGATCCTCCTCCACAGCCAGCTGCCAGCCAAAAAGAAAATGTGGTTGGGTCTCAGCTCTGCCAGCTCACACTCACCTGCACAGAGGGCACAACAGGCAGCTCGAGAAGGAAGGAGGAAAACGAACATCTTAAATACTTCAGAGTAAGAGTGATCAAACTCCTCTTCCAGAGCTTATGCTTCTTTGTGCATTTCTGGCCTGAACCGGATCTCTTTGGCATAAGAAAGCAGTACTGAGCTGAGCACAAACAGAATCATTGCACCTTTGTTTTCTGGATATGCTGTTACCACCCAGCCACCCCACTGCTTTTCCTAAGGGAGAAGTGTCTGATAGCATCAGTTTGTTACCCAAGTCTTGAAAAACAGGGTTCAAACATTACTGCCAGCTGGACAGTATCACTGAACAGCCCAGTGACTGGGACAATTCCTCATGTTAATCTTTGTTAGAGGCTTGCATTGTACAGTTCCACTACATCCTATTTGGACACTGCAAACCAATAGCACAAGGAAGGGAAACACAGCCCATCGCCCATCCTCCCCAGCTGCCCCATATTGCCTTTTACATCTCACAGACTAGCAGCTCCCTCGTGAAGGAGGGGCTTTTATTTTGCTCATGCCAGGAGGAACCCAAGGCAGGTGAGGTGGCTGGTGCATTGGCAGGGCTGGTTTCGCCTCCCGGCTGAGTCACGGAGCTGCCGTGCCTCTATCAGGTGCAGTGTAAATCCAGACCTGTGCCTGTTCCTTTTCATTAAGAGCCTTGAGCTCACTGCAGGAAAGATGAAAAGGGCTGGTCATTATCCATTACATGTGACCCATTCACTTGCTGATGGGCTGGTTTTCATCTCCCTGCCCTGCCTGTAGGCAAGCATCCCCCAACGCCCTAATCTGCTTTTTTTGTTCTCCACCATTTATTTTCCTAGGAGCCTTGTCAATAGTGGCTCCATTCCCTTCCCATGCCTCCCAGCGCTGTAGATTCAGAAGCCTTAAAGGGTTCCAGTTCACGGTAACAAATTCCAGAAAGTCTGACCGCTTATTATAAAGCCAGTGTAGGAAGGATTTGAGAAAAGCACGATGTAACAAGAGAGCTGGGTAAATGCAGAGCACACACAGCCTGGAAACGCTCGAAGGTGAACGGGAAAGGGAGGCGGGGGCATCTGGAAGCCCATTAAATGAGAACTTATCATCCGATTTATGTAAATCACTTCAAATGCCTTCATTTATTGAAAGTATTAAGCTGCATTACTGTTTGCCTTTGGTCCCCTAATTTGGTTGCTAATGTCTAAAACCACTGTTGAAATTAATTTGAAATTAATGTTCCTATATAATTACTTAATGAATCTCACATTCACTGCCCTTAGCTCTCAGTTGACAAAGGATCTCACCCGCCGCATATAAGAGGTTGGAATACTGACTGTGATTTTAAAACGGTTGCTAAATTACAGTTTGCAAATATTTTACATTTGTATCACACACTTCATCTTGAAGGATCTCACTGTGTTTGAAATGTTACGTAACATTTATTCTTTAGTAAAATTCCACCACAAAAACTTTCTGGGCATCAATCTTCTTATTTCCCTGCATGCCTTGAAATTACATCAAATTTAGCTCTATCATTATGCAAACAAAAAAATCATACCCACATTAAAAGATTATTATTAGTGCTGTAGTCAGACAGTTAAAAGATAGGAAATGCTGGAACTGAAACTCTGTGCAACATAAATTCCTTTTCCCATACATATGTATTCCCATAGTCTTTAATTTTATGATCACATATTTTCTTGTATGTACCCCCTCCCTCAGGGGATTTGTTAGTCCTTGTTAGTGTTCAAGATAAAACAGGATAAGAAAAAATAAGGTTCAAGAAAAAGCTAGAAAGGTAGCCACTTGTGGAGTCCTTGCCTCATTCCTTACAAAAGCTGCAAAGGTTGTAATGCATGTGCCTCCTTTTCTGGGTGGCTGACTTGGTACCCCATAAATCCTGATTGGCAGAAGTGCTGAATATGCACAGCAGTAACTGAAGCTAAAGAAACATTCAGACATGCAGAGCATTTTACATACTACCAAACCCAGTGAAAGATGAGGTCCTGGGGTCTCACACTTAAAATAATCGTACACTTCAAAGAGGGGAAAACACTTCTCCCTCTCCCAGGGACAGTGGAAAATGTATTTGAGCAATTGCAAAGCAGCCAGACTGCTGTGTTATGGCTACCCACATTTACTTGTTCTATACAGCACCACATGGACACGGTGCAGCAGGAGGGGAACAGGACACACTGTGACCCAGCAGCAAAAAACATGTGGGGAAGCTGTTGGTGCTGCTGCACAAGCTAGCAGAGGGAGGCATGGGCCAGTGGGGGAAACAGCAAAGGCTATTCTGAAACAAAAGGGCTGAATTGAAGGCCTTCCCAACAGCCTTACTTCGGACTGCTCACCATTTTGTGTGCCTATCTGTGACTCTGCATTTCTTCTTAGGTGTGTATGGTTTCTTAAGGATCACGGCAAAGCACGAGTGCCAAACAACGGCAATCAGGTACCTTCCAGAGCTTTCCTCCAAGTTAGCTGAACAGTCCTTTGCCTTGAGACACCCTCAGCATCTAGGTCACAGTGAGTCAACCCTCATCACGCTGCAAAACACCTCCTCCTTCTCATGTAGAGGAGAGCTGTAGACGTGTGCCCATACGCCAGCATGGCTCAGAGTAAGGATACTGGCCAAGAGTTCCACAGCTTGGCTGAGAGATGGGCTAGTGAGGAGGACAGGTCCCCAAACACAGGACAACATCAACCCAAATCTCCTTCCTGCAACAGGGAACAGAGACTACCTAGCAGCCCACACCCAGCCATCACCACACACACACACCTCCACGTGCTGTCCCACTTTCCTAACTAGAAAGCCCAGTCTCTCCTCTGCTCAGATCTTTGCCAAACCTCCCTCTCTTCAACACATTCCCACCCTTGACAGGCTGCAGATCTTCCTTCCGAAATCCGTGTCTTCTCTCAGTGTGTCCTCCCTCACAACCCCAAAGTATCCCTATCTCCCACACTTCATGCATTCCTCAGCTAACAGGGATCACTACAACACCTCCAGGAACGACCTCCGAGGGAAACCTCTCCCAGCAAGGCCTATCTAAAAAGCTCAAGTCTACAAGCATGCAAGACTATTCCTTTTAAAGGTGAAGAGCAAGTCCATTAGGGTGAATTATACTGACATCCTGGCCAACCACCTCAACTCCCCTCTAGAACACCAAAGCTGTCAGAAGTGAACCAAAATGGACAAAAGGTCTCCAGCTTGTCTCAAAAACAACTGAGTTTTAAAATTTTTGGAAAGAAATCAGAAGCAGAAAGGTTCTCAAGTCATATTTAAACTAGAAAGAATAAAAAGAACCACGTGACCACACAATAAACATGAGGGGGAAAAATTAAATGGTAAAAAAACCCAGTGGTAATTATATGTGCCATCGGCCCCCCATGAAGTGTTTGATTTTGCAGTAAGCTACATTCTTGTAGTACTTTGCACATAACTTATTTACTCCTTTGCAATACATTCTCTTCAGCAGACAGCATTACAAGACTGTATCATCAAACTGACATCCAAAGCAGATTGCTCTGGTTTTTTTCCAGCTGGGGGTTTTGTATCACAACCCAGTAGCTGAAAGTTAATACTGCAAGAGTGCAGAGCCACTACCTCAGCCTAGGCTTCCCTTCCAATTCCGCTTTTGTGAAAAAAGAGGGAAAGATAAAGATACTAATACAACCGAGGCTCAGCAAAAACAAAGCCTTCTTGAGGCAAAGATGCTTTTCCATCTCCATGGCTTCCTTCTGCTGCTTGCAATCGATGGGACAAGGCTGCTTTAGTCAGGTTTCCAGAGCCCTGTAATGGAAAGCAGCTGTCCCTATCCAGATTGCACCAGACATCTCCACAATTATTTTGTCATCTTCTTTTGGTCAGTTGCGTTACTCAACTTCCCAGTACTGCTGTGTTAATAACACCAGCAATCCCAGAACCATACTAGCATACTTTTTTCTTAAACTCCCAATACTGACCTGAGGATATTTGTATTTCTAGTTGCCACTCCATACACAAACTTTACATTTGTTATGTGTCAAAATCTGAACTCCAGGACTTTGTATTCTACTGAAGTTGGCTGCATGAGGCACACATTTCAATGCAAATGATTTAAACGACTCTAGGGCAAGCCTACCTGAAAAGTCCTCCCTTTATTTTCCCAAGCAGCACAGAACTGGACAAACTAACAACATCCAACACCATCTGAAACATTTAGTTTTGCAGAACCATTCCATTTTGCAGAACCATTCCGATAGCAATGAACTTCTCAGTCTTTACATAGGTATCTTCAGAAAGCAGTAAGGGTCACAGTGAATCTTGCCTCCACCATTAAAATAGCACCACCTAATAATTTGGAGGAGGGGAAACTTCTTTGCATTTTGTATTAATAAATGTCATTATAAATGTTTAGTTAACAAGGTTAAATAACTGCATGTCCATCAACTACACCTTTATTCTGAAAGCTCACTTTAAGTAACAAGTAAGTCTCTGTTTCTCTAGTGAACAGCAAAAAAGCGAGTAGCTCATTCAAATTCCATGAGTATGTAACTATAGTTGCCCCTTTATTAAAAAAAACTATTTTAATTTGGAGCCATGGCTGCCATCTCCCTCTATCTTTGCATACAGCAGCTTTAACAGCTCCTTTGGGGAGCGTCCATGGAAGTGGTAATAGGCGTGGTAATTTCCACTTTCTGTTTTCTAGTTCAGAGTAATTGAATCCAGTCATTACTGCGGTATCTTTCTGGCAAATCTTAGTTGGCCTCCATGAAATGAGTTGGAAGTTTGATTTCCGTTCTCAGCAGGCATGTTTGTGTGATACAGAGGAACTGCTGTAACTGGCAAATTGGAGGCAATTTCAGCAGAGATTCCTAGGCTTAAATAAGTGCAAGAACAGAATTTCTTTCACCTCCAGAGAAGTTTCCTCTTTAGCAGTCCTGAGAAATGACAGGACCAGATAGGAGAGTTTGGATTTCTGCTGTTGCAAAACACTTTGAAGTTTGTTTCATTAAACCAGCACTCACATAAAACGATTAAGATTAAAAAACCCAAGTCATTATGAAATAAAATGTGGAGGCAAAACAAACTTTATCACTCCCTAATACTGCTTTCTATCTCTGCTGCATTTTAATTGGAATACACAAGTATTTTATTTCCTGTGACAGCAACATTCGTTAGTCTTCATTCTGGTTACACCCGTTTAGCTCCCATGACAGCAGCTGGTGCAAGAGCATCAGCCACTGACAGACCATTAGTGGCATTCTAGGTAGGTCCATGAATTCCTCCACACAAGACATTTCAGAACCAAAATACAAGGTACCAGGTGAGTAGAGGCTGAATGTATGACTAGGCTAAGATTAAAAACTTTATTTTTTATACAAAACAATAATAAATCCAAGCAGATAATGAACTAAGTGTGTCTTCTCATTTTCCATCTTTTCTTCTTTTCTCAATAAAGTCTATCCACAGTTCAGTGTTAAACCACTCCATATTCTGCAAAAACTATGATGTTTCCATCTTGTATCCATGTTTTTCTAATTCAGCTCTGTATAGAAAAGAGACAGATGTATTGAAACACATATACAATATTGTTAATGTTTGATTTTTTAAAAAATTAAATATACTACACAATATACAATCATTTTAAATAGCAATGTCATACTGTTTTTGATTCATACCAATAACCTTAACCTCACTTACTCTGTAGTTCTTGAACTCCAGCTTTTTATCTTAGATCACTACAAGTGACTTCTCAATGGAAAATTCAAATATTTGTTTTAATCACAGTTATTGCCCTCTGACCTACCATATGGCACAAAGCAGCACCTATGCACCTGCAACATCCCCAAACTCATCAGAATAACCAAAATATTATTTTATACACATTCTCAAGAATCTTACACATTATTCTCAAGATTTCCTTAACTCAAGCAAGCTCACTATTCTATTTGACTTAAATGCATGTGCTTCCAAAACAACTGTAAGCTTTTTCTTTGCTTTTAGAATAGTGCACTCTGGAATTTGTATTTATGTCTTGGTGCAATACACCTTGCAGTGAACAATTCTGAGAGAAACGAATGCTTTGCTGTCCTTAGCTGTGGCCAGGACAGCAAGTCAGAAACTACAATTGTTATCGCTCCTGCCCTGACACCACTTTGTTTCTCACCTGCCTCTGAACACACTAGCCAGGATGCATCCTGTTTCATCCCCTAGTCTTAGCATGTGCGTGTCTAGATACAGAAGTACAAATCTCTAAAAATATTCTGGGTTAGTTTGCACATTTAGTAGTAGGATTTTAAAAGTGGAGGACTGCAGCATTTGCTTTCTAGAGATGAAAGAAACGTGCTACAACCAGGCATCACTGGCAATACGGTCACCAATACTGCAGGCTGCAACTAAGGCCAGTTACAGAAGGTTTGTCTAGATCAACTATGCCTATCAAGAATTATACTATTTCTTGAGAGTCTGTTTCATTACATATCCGCCTGTTTTCCAGTGTTACCATTTAACTGCCTTTCAACCATATATGAAATAACGATACTAATGATTTTTTATGCAGAAGATAAAAAAATAATTGCTTTCCCTAGAGTACAAGGGAGATCAATCCAGGAACTGTTTAAGCAGGCTGTATTACAGACTGTTTGCTCCTCATGCAACATACTGAGGGATTAATTATAAAATCTGGCTTTGTTCTGAATGCTTGAAACAATTTAAGTTATAATTATGCATCGGTAAAGGATTACTGAAACTACAAGTGACAAAGAGGATTAAGCAACTGGTTTAGAGGTACCCAAATTGCTATCACTTTTTTTAAAGCATGTAATTAACAATTACTTTGCTGTTGTTGCTCATAAACAGTATGTTCATCACACAGGAAAGAACCTTAACGTTAATACAGACCACTAATCTCCAGAAAATTTGCCCATTTGGACAAAGAACAGCAGTGCTGTTTTAAAGTACAGACATAAAACTGTAATATGCTTTGCACACCACATAGCACAAAGGGATAATCTTGGATGCCTTGCCATTAATCTTGGCAGTACAATTCAGAACTTTCACACACACATAGAAAAGTCATTAGAACAGGATCCACTCATGTTAAATTGACAAAGTGTCAACTGTATCTCAGCTTTCCGTGATCTTTGCACAGTTTGCGTAACAGAGCAAAATTCTGTCACCACAATGTCCTAAGGCATATTTCAGCAGAATTATTAAAAGATGAAATGCTGATCGGTACTTCAGAGTCTCGTAATCCCTAAGTCTGGTTCTAAAAGGCTTTACACAGAAAAGCAGAAAGTAGAGCTTTCATTTATTTCCATTTCAGATCTTTATTTTTTTAAAGTAAACAGATTTCAAACTTTCAGGTATTAACTAATCAACTCCATTTTAAGTATTTTACCCATCTCCTAGAACAGTAAGTTTAAATAAAATTACCTTAACTGATTGGAGAAATCATCTTCTACGTTGTCATCATCCCAATTGTCTTCCCAGACATGTGCATCTTCATCTTCATCTAAACCAGTCCAATCTAAAGACAGAAAAGCAGGTCTAAACACTGTATGCTGCACTGCTTTGGTACCATGTCTTACTGACAAATTACCCCAGCCACAGGGAAAGGCACACTTCTGGTATATTTAACTGAGAAGTCTGGATCACATTCAAGTGTTTATGAGACAGAAAGATCTAAAACACACCTCACAATTTCTGTAATTACAACAAAAATGAAACTTGGTGAAAAAAAATCATTATGCACTTCACATCATGGCTTGCGAGATTTAACATTCCTAAAAGATATTTTGCATACTTATGGATAAACTGCAGCATCATCCTTCCAGATTTGTATTTAAACACTTTTATCAGATTAAAAAAGTAAATATGTATCAGATGCTTTTGCCAAAACACAGACACATCCTCTGTTCCCTCGAATCAGATGCAGTCAGTCTATGGATAAATGACAAAAAAACTATCTGTGATGCAGAAGCAAAGGCAAATTGAGACAAGCATTTTCAAACAGCAGCTGATACCTCTAACCAGCTACTTCTGGGTTCCCAAGACAGCTGAAGCTGTCTTGCCTTTGTAAGGAAACACTTTATGTCCATTTACCAACCTTATTTATAGTTTTCCTATAATAAAGTCATCTGGCACATCACCCTTGACAAATTACTGATCACACACTTAATGCTTAATTATTAAAAAAAAATTAAAATCAAACTAAATAGTTTAGAAAAATAATGAAAACAAAAGGCTCAGAATCACTATGAAAACATAAGCTGTTTTACTTGATTTTTTTTCTAGTTTCTCAGTTTATTCCTACTGAAAGACACAGTTTTTCAAATGTTAAAAAAAAGAAGCCCCCTAATTTTGACACTGGCAATTTTTTATTTCTAAAAGTCTATTAGTGTATTTAAGGAAATAACACTGTTCTTCCCCTTCCATTCTAGTAAGCCCACCCACAGAAAGCTTTGAGGACTAAGGCCTAAAGTAACATTAAACACTGATGGAGGTATGGGGGGAGCAGGGGGGAAAGTTAGTGGGGTAAAACATTAAAAACTAATTCACTGTGAACAGCTAACTTTCTAAGAATGAAGCCTGGTCTTTGCATTTTCTCCTCCTTTTTCCAACACTGACAGGCAACAAAATTAATATTTGAGATTCACCAGGACAGGAAAATCCATTTGTCACTGATTAAAGACACACGTGTGGAAGGCATTACAATTAAATTTCCCTACTCAAATGAATTATATAATGGGAAAAGATGAAGGAGCATAGAAATTGTGCCGGGAGAGCGAAAGAAAAAAACTGGGAAGAAAAGGTGAAGAAACAATGCTGTATATAAAAATGCGTTATTTGGATTTAGTTGTATTGCTGCTTGCTCAAAGGGAAGGGCTTATATTTTAGAACTACCTGCAATAAGCTTTGCCCTTGCTAATTTTTATTCCATTGACTTTTGTTTTTTAAAAAAAACTTTAACGATTATCTGGATTTCGAAGATAGAAAAGTTTGATTTTTGTATTAATTTTAAGTTGTTTGAGCTTTGTTTTTTCTATCTACAAAGATACAAGTAGCTCAGACAGAACTACAAACTTGAAAAAAAAAATATCCCAGTAACTCGTATCCAGCACAACAAACAACAGCTTCAGTCATAAAAGGTCAGCTGGGCAGACTGAAAAAAGATGCTCTAAATCACAAGATTCTACAGCATCTGTATATTGATACTATTACCCCATTTCTACATAATTGTATCATACAGTTATTACTCCCCGCTACACTATATGCCTGTGATTAAACAAAAGTAAAAAATGTTAGAGCATTATCTGGGATTGCAATTATTAAAATCACTTGAGAGTCCACTACCATTAAGTATTACTAATATACACCAAAATTATAACCTTGTCATGGCTGGACTTCTTAAAAATATATTTTTATATGCTGATCACTGATTGTTTTATTTTGCACTTGGGAAACAAAAAACAATTTTTAGGATTTTAGGGTTTTTTATCCCCTGCTCTATTACTTTACACATTACATTTTATATTCTGAAATGCACTATACAAAAGATTCTTAAGTGACTCATTTACATGTATTTTCATCTACTATAGTATACTTATGCTATACTTCAAAGTATCCTATAAAAATTGGGCATGTCTGGTTTTGATACATAACTTGATTTCATAAATTGTTTAAGTGAATTTTTAGGTTGGAATAAACCCCCAAAGCCCGTGTTTTCATCCCTTAACATAGATTTGCATTATCCAATTTCCTTTGGATAAAAACTGGGTAATAGAACACAAAGTTCTTTTATTGCTAGAAAGTGGTGTTTTAATTTGAAAGAACAACAATTAGGAACGGGTTTGAGCCCAGTTATCACAGTTCTTTCCTAAGTACTGCAGATAACAGTCAAAGTGGTCTGAACACTCAGCATCTCAAAACCATGACCTCATTTGAGGATTCAAATGGGCCCCCTTAGAGGTTCTTATTTTCTGCAAGAAAGAACATCTAGAAGCCTGATGATGGTCACTTTTTAATAAGTCTCTGTTCCACCCAGAAAGCCTGCACAGTACTTTGTTTTAGCATTACAGCTAGAGTCAAGCAAAACTAATTTCACCTTCTGTAACAGAAATTCAGGGCTCTGCCCAATCCAAGGTCCAGAAGCTTCAGACACTTCCCCTACTGTGAATACTTAATTTACATTGAATAAGATAAACTTTTTCTTCCTGTTTAGGAAACACTTATGAAAAAGAAAGGATGGTCTTGTAAGTTTACTTTAGCTACTATCTTAACTATGTCATGAACTTTCTCTGTCAGTACACGCAAAAATATTAATTTTAGCAGTACTAAAGAGTTCAGAACACCTAAGGCTTGTAAGGCCACAGAAAAATCACATGCAATAAAGACATTAGAGGAAAAAAATCCTGACGTTACATTCATCACGTTATATATCATTTGTCATGATCCACAACTTGAGACAATCCCAGAATTAGGGACATAAAAAGCAAACATGCCGTAATAGGGATGTCTCCAAGACTGTCTCTGTCAAGGGACACTGAGTTCTTCTGAATTTAACTTCCTTAATTTAACTATATCTGTACCTACGAAAAGCAAACCGGAATATATACATCTGTGCTTCAAAACGGAGAGAGATTCAGAGTAACTACAGAGCGCATTATTTCCTTTTCACATGTTTTTCCACCTTACGCTCAGTTTCCAGCCCTCATCCCTCCTCTCCCTTGCGATTCTCATCTCCAGTGCCAAGAAGCGGTACATTTCTTCCCGTACTTGTTCTCAGCTCTCTCGCCCAATGACACAGCACTCCCAGCGCGATGTGCCCAACGCCGTGACACAGGCACAGAGCCGGCCACGGACACCACGATCGCGCTCGATCGCGGCCCTGACGGGGCTGCAGCCTCTGCGCGGGCGGGGGCTGGGCACGGACCCGCGGGGCACCGGGGAAGCTTCCCCGGAGCTCAGCCGGGCCCTGCGGAGCGGCAGCACAGCGGTGCCCCGCGGAGCGGCCGCGGGCAGCCGCGGGCAGGAACGGCGCACACGCTGCCCCAGCCCCAGCGCCGCTCCCNGCGCCCTGCCGCTGCGGGACCCCGGCTGCTCCCGGCCCCGCCCGCCGCTCCCGGGCCCGGGCGCGAGCCGAGCCTGGGCCCCGGTACTGCCGTGGGAAGTGCCGCTTCTGTCTTCAGTGCTGTGGGAAGAACAGCCGCGTTCCCTGCAACGTCAGACCAAACTGCACAGGCCGCTGCCGCTACTGAGCGCCTCTGTTCTCTACATTCTTTCATTGTTGGTTTGCATTCAGGCAAAACCTATCGAGTATCAGCCTTCTGTCCTTAATCTATGAGCCACGATGTTAGGGCTTTTTCCCTTCTGGCATTTCAGCGTAGTGTTTCAAAATGCCAGGGGAGACTTAGGTTGGCCATTAGGAGGAATTCATTCACAGAAAGAGCGATTACACACTGCAATGGGCTACCCAGGGAGGTGGGGGAGTCACCTTCCTTGGATGTGTTTAAGGAAAGCCTGGCCGTGGCACTCCGTGCCATGGTCTAGTTGACGTGGTGGTGTTTGGCCGTAGGTTGGACTCAATGATCCCAGAGGTCTTTTCCAACCTAACTGATTCTGTGATTCCGTGAAAACTTACAACTAATTTGCAATCTTTTAAATTCCTTGTCCATCACATCAGAGAAACAAGCAAGCAGCTTGAAAGAGAGGGTTTGACTAAGCTAATCACTAAGAGTTTAGGCTGTTACATGACAAGTAGAAATGCTATGGGTTTTTATTATTCCAAAGTGTATTCGTTTCACTTACATCTAGATTCTGTTGATGATTTCAACAAAGGCAAAGTTCAGCACTTACTAGCCTGAACAAGTTTATGTGCATGGCAGCACCGGTGGCTTCTCTCCCAGCAATCACCTTACAACAATACTGCCAGTTTGGTGGAGGGGCTGGGATTTTTTCCCTTGCTCTGCGAGAAGCTGATTCACTAGGCAATGACTTGCACAGCTGGGTTACACTGCGTCCTAGATTTAAAATCAGGGAAACAACAAAACACTGGTGTGGGAATTCCTATATGGTTGAGTTCCAACCCAGCATAAGCGTGTTCTTGCAGGCAGCCACAGGTAAGGCGAGGTGGGAAATGAGCCCTTCTGCCAGGTGAAAGGTCTAATCACATTTTAGTGGTCGCGTTTTAGTTTTTTGTGACAGAAGGACTGACTGACAGTGATGACTGTGAAATTATGAAAACTCTGGTTTAATAAATCAGTATGTGGAATCTAGTTATAACTTAGCTGGGATTTTCAGCAAGCCATGCATTTTGGAATAATGGATATATTGCTCTAAGACAGTACAAGATAAAGTCATAAAGTGGGTAGGGGTCTGTCATATCAAAAGCTTGCAATGATCCATGATCATTCAGTTACTAAGGCTCATATTCAAACCCTCTAGTTTTTGCCTAACCTAGAACTTGACTGAACTGTGAAGTCTGGATCACACTGGGGAATAATGAGATACTCAGCTGCACCTAGATTATCCAAGAAAGAATGTAACTTGGAAACTCCTATGGACAAGTAGCTTCAAGTATCCCGGAAGCAGGAGGCAGCTTGAACTTGTTTCACAGACTTTCCCTACATATCTGCTGTAGAGAAAAGATGCAACAGTTCTTTCCACCCTTTCTTTCTCTTCCTTCTCTGCCAAGCTGCTGGTTAGGAAGCTCTGGAGTGCCCATGAAAAGAAGAATCTGTACTTCCCAAGAGAATATGGCCAGCCACTGCACAGTGAAATAAGGAAAATTAAGGATTCCTGAAGCATCCTGAAGTGTCTTACTGATGCAGAGTCTGACCAGAATCAGTCCCATATTTGAGGCCTCCTATACATTTCCCACCTGTGGAGCTGAGTATTCCTCTATCACCAGTTAGCCAAACTTAATGTCGTGTTGCCACAAAAATCTGTAGTGTCGAATTCTCCTCCTTTTATTATAAATCCCAAATTTTTTGATGGTTCTTTTAAATTTGTGGTTTCTGGAGTTTTGTCATTAAATAAGGAGCTTGGCTCTTGTTTAAAGATGAGAAAAGTTTCTAGCCGAAGTATTGAGAAATTAGCTCGGAAATGCGAACAAAATTTGTTTCAGATTTACCTATTTTACTTGTAAGATTGCTTTAAAATAACGATTTTAAAAATAAAAACTCTAAATCCATTGGCTTAAATCCAATACCCCAGGTTTTGTAAGCCTAGAATTTCATTAGCTTGTCTAGCCTTTTTAGGAGATGAACGCATGAGTGCAGACCCCACTGTAATTCCCCAAACCCTTTAACTCTCTGCTAGTAAGGTCTCCAAGGACACAGGTATCTGCCATGTTGTATTTCTCTCATCAAGGTATGCCCTGAAAGATCTGACCTGTGAAGCATTCTCCAAGCCAGCCTGCTAGACCTTCCAGGAACAAATTCCCAGAGGGCAAGGCAACAGTCTTACCTTCAGATTTCCACTGTGTCCAAGTTGGATTTGACCTGGTGTGAATGCTGAGTGTCACAACCAACAGGCCGTTTGCTGGCTGTTTGGGAATCAAACTCCTCCAAAGTATATTCAGGTGTTTTCACTCGTGGTGGAGCAGATTTGACAAGTAAACAACTCAGTCTGCAACAGCAAATAGCCTACCGAGGAGAATCTCCTGGCAGGTGGTGGATGGGTATGACATACCATGTCCCAGATGTATGTTCCTAACAACCAGACTATACAGTAAGCAAATAGAAAGAACTTACTCTCTTGCAGGTAGCTGTTAGAAAACACTGTTTTTAGTGCCAGTATTGTGGCTGGGATTTCTAAGCAGAGACACGGGATTAAATCATATTTTCTTAAAGTTTCTTCCTAGCTTTCTTAGGTAGCTTCCGGTCTGTAGGCTTTGTATATCCCACACTTCACTGCCTCCAGGAAGCATGTGAGAAACTCACATTTCTGCACCGAGAAAAGATATCTTTGAATTCCACAAAGCATCACAGCATGTAAACATGTGGTGGTGCAGTTTATAATACTCAAGCCTTTTGGTGGACCCAGCCCCATGGAATAGTTTTAATTCTTTAGGGAAAATAGCATAAGGATTCAGCTATCCAGAACAGATTCTCCAATGTGGAAAATTTGCAGGAGGGTGTCCAAGCTCCAAGTATGATCAGAGTTTGATAGTTTCTGGATGGACCATAAAGAATAAGAGTTGCATTTCAGTATCTACCGTATGCAGTCAGAGTGGGGAAAGGCCATGGTGTCTTGGTTTGAAAAGAGAGGAGTCTGCTAAGGAAGGCAGGAGCCTCCCTTGGAAGAGAGAAATGCACCCCCCTTCCCTCCGAATTAATATAATTCTGAAATTAAGGAGCTTTTAGGCAATGATATGAGAGAAAAGAAAAAAACAAAACAGTTCTTTATTAATATAAACAACAACGGTAACCACTGACAGAGTCAGAATACAACCTGACACCCTGTTCAGGGTGGTGGTAGCAGTCCAGATGAAATGGTTCTCTGAAGCGCTGATCAGGTAGAAAGAAAAGGTCCTGGTGGTCCAGTGAAAGCTTTTGTCTTCTGGAGATCCAGTGGGCCAGAGCTGCTATACAGTCCCAGAGTCCAGCTTATATTCAGGTGGGAATGCTTGGCTCCTCCCCCCTGGGTGGAGCCTCTTACAATGGGATGAGATGACTCATGAGTCATGTGGTGGGTTCTCAATGGCCCATTAGCAGAGACAATAGGCCCCCGGATAGCAGGAGATAACAGTGCCCCAGCTGTTTCAACGGCTGTGGAGGTGGTAATAGAATAAACCTATTTTTAACCTAGGACACATGGACACCTCTGAAGAGCATACTGCCAGTGGTTTTTGTTTGATCCTTCCCCTGTGGCAGTCCCAAGACTGGCAGTAACCTTCACAGTCACCAAGCCTGTATCTCAGATGGACACAGGACACACGGAGCAAGGATTAGTTTTGATCCAAGTAAGGAAGGCATTCCCTACATTCCCAAAACAGCATAAGAGGTCTGCTTTCTTAGAGCTGCAGCCCCTGAACAGCGCATCAGCTACATGCTGAATAGGTTGGTTTTGCAAGACCATCAGCCTGACAGTATTGGGTGCTTCAGCAGAGAGATCTACATGCCTGTTGCATGGAAATTAAAGGGAAAAAATTCCTATAGATTTCAGTGGTTTGTGATCTGACTGTCTCTATTAAAACTTTTACTTAAATACACCCTTAAATGGTAACATGTTAGAAATAATTGAACAAGACAGTCCTGAGTAATTCATCAGTACCTCTATTTTTCTTTCCAGAGTTGCACGTCAGCTATTTACACAATATGATTTGTTTTAATTTTTTTATTCAGCATGTTTTATGCATTAGTATCAGAAAAGCCTGTCTTTCTCTTGGCAAATGTTGCTGCAAGTTGTCTAGCAGGGAGGTGGATTATGTAGATTTATTTATTCAGAGTGTAATTTGCATAAATGAAAAATGGAAATAAACCTTTTTTTCAGAATTAGAGCCTTTTTCTTCCTTCAAGGTGAAACAAAAAGTGTGTGTAGTACACTCATTAAGATTTACAGATTTTTTTTAGGTGGACTATTAGTTATTTCAATGCTTGGGCCCATTTTCTTTGATTTAGATGGTTTAATGTCTGAAAGCATATTCTGAGAATAAGATTAAGAAGATACAATAGAACAGATTGGAAATTTATTTGCTTATAAGCAGTTAAAGGTGTCCTGTTGAAAAAAAATCTCAAAGCCATATTAAGGATTTTAGATATATTGGGTAAACTGTTGTTTTGAGGTCTGCATGGTTCCAGGCTACCATACAGTGCCTATTCAGAGAAACCCTGTGCTGCAAAGAAAATTGGCATTGTATGTGTTTGATCCCACTGTGGATCAATGTCATGTGAAATCCATGGGTACAGACCTACATCTAATGGCCCACCAGCTCAGACACATCTCTCTCAGATCAGTGGTGCCTGCAAAACTTATCTGGGTGGCAGGGGGACTGTCTTATGGTCCAGGCTGTTAGATATCCAGGAATACACCTAATTCCTGGGAAACAAAAACCACAGGAAAGCTTATTACCATTGTTACCATTCAGAATGTGTGAATTACTGTGCAGTGCAGAATATGTCCTGTAGCGTATTGGGCAGTCCAAGTGCTGATTAATGCATCCCAGGAATCCCTTCAGAGATAGTGTTCTGTGTCTCTGGATAGTGCTGCATTTCATGCTGTAGTTTTTTTGGATTAAATTGAAGGAAAAAAGCGTATCCTACATTCAGTGCAGCTGGAAGTGAAGAATGGATTGCCCTGCTTCTTCCAATAGCTCTGCACAGCTCTGGACCCGTGGCATTATTCCTGAGGTCAGTGCCTTTGGTTTGCCACTATTTATTTATTCATGTCTGCAGAGGTCCTCTTTTTCTCTCCATATGCTCCATCATTCAGCAGCACCTCCTGGTAGCCCACCCTGATCCCACAGCCCATCCGTTCTCAGAGCTGACCCTCACTGAGGTCAGGATGCGATTAGGTGGCTGCAGATCATAAGGAATATTAATCACAAGGAACACTTAGATGTTGCTTTACAGACTTCCTTATGTGAAATATGCTGTGGCAAGCTATCGGATTACCAGTGGCTGAAATAGAAACAGTTCTCTCTTTGCCCTTGACAGTCAAAAGAGGGTTTGATTTATTTTCTCATTTTCACTCAGTCTAAAGGCAGCTGGGCAGTATTGCTACAAAGCTCTAGCTGTGTGTCATTGTAATAGGGGCAATATGTTTGTTCACTTCTGCTCTCTTCCTCTGTCTAATTGTTCTATTGTCTTTCTGTTTTCTCTCCACACTGGGGCTGACAAAATGTCTCCTTGGGTTTAGCCCTCTAGCCAAAACTTAACGGGCTCCTAATCAAGAACTAACACCACCAGCAGGCTATTTCCTGCCTTTGTTTACCATTCCTGGTATCATCTTTCTTCTCCTCTCAGTCCATCATTACAAATTTTCACCATTATTTTCCTTTGACTCTTCCTCTGTATAGGGTGCAGGAAGCTTCCTAAATATTGTTCCCATTTCATTTTCTGGCCACTTGATCTCTGGCCTCTCTGCTCTGCACCCTGGAAGGTACCAGATACATCCAGAACCAGATTTTACAAAGCCAAGTAGCCCTGGGATAACTATATTCCATGTAGCTGTATCAGCAGAATGTTTATTGCGGAACCTTGATGCAAATTGTAAGGATGTTTTGAACATAAAAAGGGTAACCACAACGTAATTAATCACTAGGTACCTTTCACCATGACTTGAATTTTTGTGCAAGTATCAGGATTGTCAAGGTAGCATTCAGTTGCCTAAACAAAGGTTTCTAAGGTCACTTGACATCCCCTAAAACACAGAGCCACCTGATGTAACCTGGGAGACCCTGGCCCTTCCCAGCTGCAGCTGGAGATGGGGCAAAATACCCCAGAGTTTCTAAAACGGCATTAGTTTTGTATGCTTAAGTGACTGAATTCCTACCATACGTTGAAGTAACTGTGTTTTGTGCTTAAGTGTCTTATTCATGCTACTGCACAACTGACTTCGTTTATTCTGCCGTGGCTGCCCTGAGAATAGTACACTGTGGTAGCCTCAACAGGAGATATTCACTGGTTAGGTTAGTATGACTCTTTAGGAATCGGGTGAACAGAGTAGGCCTTTTTTTCCATCTCGAATATGCTTCTACCTTTACATATCTAAGGTGGGGTCAGGATGAAGTTCAACCCAAATAAAATCAAATGTTTTAGCCTGGGAATAATTATTAAGCATTATTTCTGATGTTCAGGTAGGTAAGCAGGGCTATTCATTAGCAATCCTGGCAAGCTGTGGGACTTACTGATGCCTAGACTATTTCAAGAGCCAGAGTCAGGCCACTGAACTTGAGGTCAACCTCACCCCTTAGAGGATTTACTCAGACAGCCCCTCTTTACTCTCAGTTCAGACAAGAGATAAATGGGCTGTTCAAGGTGGAGATTCAGAGCACCTGGGTTTAAATATCAGTCCTGAAATGTAATTTGAAGGGACCTATCTGATCTCTGACTATATTAGGAGGACTTGCCCCATAATTATATAATGAAAAGTCAGGAGATGGAAATAATCTCTTACAAGTTCAAGTAAGAGCAGTCACCCTTGTTGGCCACATTTCTCTGACAAAATTTCTCCAGGGCATTTTTAGCCCTAAATGTATCTGTTTAGCTCGCTTAACAGCTCAGCAATCCCCCCAGGAGCTTCCCGAGTGTATCTGGCGGGAGCTGGCACTAGCAGTATGTGTCACTCAGAGCGTGCTGCTGGTGTTGGCTTTGCTGTGCTGGCAGGCAAGAGTGTACTCGCTGCCCTTCCAGCCCCTTGGGGCCTGCTTGTCACCAGCCCTGGCTGTCGTTCAGCTGTTCTGCAGTGTCACAGGCAGCACAGCCTCAATGCAGGGAATTTCACTTAATTTAATTTATTGCCAATTAACACAGCCTTTTAATTACTGATTTGTGTGCTGAGGGGAAAAAAGAAGACATGTACAATTGAACAAATACTCAGGGAATTACCTTTCCTTACCTTTCTTCAGGCTCTCCTTCAGTCAAACACTCCCTCCTTTCTCACCTCATCTCCCTTTGTTTTCACTGCTGGTTCCCACCTTCCCTTCCTTCCAGTCCCTTCAGTGAGGTGATGGGCAATTGGGGTCCAGGTATGTTGGTTTCTGCCCCTGCAGTTCACTTCTTGCTCTCCACTGCTCCGCACTTCTTACTGCTCCTGTGTCCCAGTGTGGCTCATCCATGGCCTGTGAAGAAGTGTGGTGCAGTTGGTTTACTTCCTACGCTTGCAGACACATCAGTCTTCATTGCAAACATGTCAGGAAAACAGGATTGGGTGTATTTTATCACATAGACTTATGCAGTAAGAAGCAATGGCTCCTCAATACACACACGTAAGTTAAATTATTTACTTGTACAGTACTTATTGTACAGATAGACTATAAAATTAAGCAGGCTAATATGATAGTACAGTGGTGCTAATTATTATTCTAACATACAAAGTAGATTAAAAGTGGGTAGGATCACCTACAGCAGTATATTACAGCAAAAAAGTTAGATTTGAGTACATTGTTATTGAGGTTGGCTGAGAAAGAAAGTAAAAGATCTAAACTGATTGTCATGTGAAGGAGTGCATTAGGAAACAGCACTCTCAGTTTTACTGTTTCTGGCTTGTATCTTTTGTAATACACAATAGGAGAGTCTTTTCTCTGATTTGCTTTTAAGCCTTTAGCACAATCAAAAGCTGGAGGTATTGTAAAGAAAATCTGCAAATAGCATGAAAATGTCTTGTGGTGACATTCTTATTCAGGCTCTGGGCCTGATTTTGAAAGATCCGAAACACCTAGAGATGGCAATGCTAAGCTCTTCTGCAGGTCAGATATTTGAGGTCTGGAAGGTTGTTTTATAATCTTGTTTTCATGTTCTTGCAAATCTAGATAGTATTTTTTTTTCCCCTTTGTAGTAACACAGATTTTATTAAAACCATTCAGAACAGATATCTATGTTTTAAGTCAACAGTTTTGTGCTTACCAGTAAGATACGTAACTTTGGTCAGCAGAACAATTTCCAATCTTTGAGGAGACTGATAATATGTTTAAAGTCAAGACAACTACAGTTATTTGAAAAACCAAGTCTCAGAAATGCTGGGACTTTTAGGTCCTCTCCATTGCATCATTCTGCCTGACTATGGCACCATCTTCACAAAAGTTCTTGTGCATTAATGGCAAATGATTCATGTGCCATAAAAAAAGTCAGTGCCTCAAAAAAGTAGATTTTTGTTCTTTGTGTTTCATTGCCTTGTCATCTGGAGGGAAAAGTCCATTTTTGCCATTGTGTTTTCACTCAGAAGTGGTTTGAGGTGGATGCAGTCTGAAGTATAACCGAAACAAAACAATAAGGTTTGAAATTGTATGTTCAGTGTTTATGCAGGCTCTATGTAAGCCACAAGGAAAAATAAATTTAAACAATCACATGAAGATCTTAAAGGCAACTGAAGCAATGGCTCCTCAATTCCCAAAAATGTGACTAAATTTAGAATTATATATCCCAACCAGTTATCATACGCATGGTTTATTGGCACAGTGTAACCAAATACATCCAAATGCCTGGCTCTTCGGTTGTAGGAGTTTAAACCATAATCTAAAAAAAGAATTGAAAAAAATGTATATTATTTTTAATGCTGAAAGAGAAAGAAGTTGACAGATCTCCCCTATGCTGTCAGAGGTTAAGAATTCCTAAGTTGTACAAGACTATTTAGAAACATCATATCTTTTCATACTGCTAATGACCCTAAGGGGCTCCAAATATTCACCAAGGGCTCATGACAGCTGCCTTTTGGGTATAATGGAAAACCATCTCCTCTTGAAAGCACAAAGCAAGTAGCAATTGGTCTTTAGTTCTGTGAGCAGCCAAACCTTGTGTACTGAAGTCCAGATTCTTTCAGGTATTACAATGTGGGTTTTAGCCATCTGGTTTTCACAGGGCAACTCCATGTTCCTCAAAATTTGGCCCACAGTTCTGACAATCCTTTAACAGTAGTGGTTTTACACCTCTTCTTAAGGCAATTCCATCTACTCTGCATTTTCAATGACTTTCAGGAATGTCCCTATAATATAGTCATTTTTCTCCAGCATATAAAAAGCTGATTCTGTTGATAGAATCATATGACCTACCTTATTCATTTTAAACAAAATGAAAATCCAATCTGTTTGAGGCATACATAAGAGCAAGCAAAAACTACAAATACAGATTTGCTAAAATAATGTGGGTGATCACCTTCATAATAAAATTCAATCACCTTTTAATATTCATTTTTATATTATTAATATATTTATATGTGTTATATTTTTGTGTTATATGCATATATTATATACATATGTGTTATATACATGGTGTAGCTAGTCTTTTGCAGATTTGCATAAACTTATTGAACAAACATCTGAAACACTTATTGCGTAGAAAATTTGAATTGTACATTTTAAATAATGACTTTCAAAGGATAAATTGTACTCTTCTTTTATGGCTGGTACAAATTTATATTGAAGCTTCCCTGAAATGTACAATTTTTCAGTGGAGTTTACTTAATGTTAATCTATTCATTTGGGGGTAAATGAAGAATTTAATGGTGAAGTGATGTAACTAGAATATAGTCTCAAGTGGTGTGTTAGGTTTATCAATCAGTGAAAATTGTGCACTTGAGTGTAAGAGCACATGTCTATCCATATGATTCTTGCAGCCTCAGTTAATTGAAACCCTTTTTCCACCCTATTATCAATACTTGAAAAATAGCTCCAACCACATCTATTAACCAGTGCCTTAATAGAAGCTTTATCAGCTCCATATAAATTGCACGTATTTTGCTAAAAAGCAATTTCGCTAATAGAAGGGTCAGTTCTATGGTTCACTGGAGATGTTCACTCAGGAGGTGTTGGGGCACAACTGGATGGATGGATAGAGATGGATAGAGCTGTGAGCTTGGTCTTCAGTCCACTGAATCACTGGCAAGGTTGGAGGTCCAATCTGATTAACACTCAGTCCTCATTAATATTAGCAAAAGCAAGGTGTGCTCATGATGAAAATTAGTTAGGCATGACCACTTGCACAGGGAAATCTAAATCAGACTAGAAATATGTGGTTTTAAATTTCATATTTAAAAAAAAACCCCAAACTTTAGACTCAGGAGAGCAGAATTATATACTAATACTGCTATGTCCTAAACAACTCTGAAATGAAGTTCTTTTTTCCAAATCAACTTCTCCAAATATTTAATTCCTATTGATAATTTCCTTTCTCCCATAGATACTTGTTTCAAATGAAGAATAAATATAGATTTTCTGTGCAGCTTGGCTCAGTGTCTCTTGAGATCATGGACAATTCAGCTGTCAATTCAATTTAGCCAATTGTCAACATCATAAATCAACAGTAGAAGAAAAATGAAAGCATCTATGAAATAGGAGGAAAAAGAGGGATATGAGATGCTCAGCAGTATTTAATCTAGTGCTACCTAAAGCTCTCTAAAGGCTTCTCTAATCCTTAAAGGCGTTTTGGAGCTTTGAATCCATAGGGTTTCACCTCTGCTGAGAGATTGCCAACATACAACAGATTTTGCTTTTGTTTTTGTGATCAAGTTGTTTAATCAGTTCCGTCGGATGTGAGGATACAGGTAAAGGGCAATTATGCTGGGTAATGCTTAGTTTTGGGGGCATTCTTTTTCATGGTTAATTTGACTGCCTGTTCCTCAGGGAAACTTGTTGCCATCACACAGAATAGAACTTTGCAGTGTTGGAGGGGTCCACTGGACAGCATGAATATTTTTTTGGTGACTGTTAATTCTTTGTGTAGATCTGTCCCTATGATCTTCATCCATGATCAGTGGGCAAACCAGTGCAGCTTTGAGAATTAACATAATAAGGATCTATACTCAGTTGTATGCAGAGGTAATATACTGGAAGCATTTGCATTACAAGTGAGCAAATAGCTTTCCTTTTAGTCTTAAAGTGCAGTTTTATGGGACCATATATTATGTAGGAAGGCAGAGCTGAAACTGGTACTACATTTATCAAGGCATGCACAGTTTAGTGCTTGTGGCACAGCTATTCATAGGCAGGAAAAAAGAGCCCCCATCACAGCAGAGCTATAGATCTGCAAACTGACCCAGGCCAGGTTAGAGCTCAGAAAGATTCTAAGAAACCTGGCTTGTATAAAGGAAATTAGGGCTCAGAGTTACAAAAAGGGTACAAAAAAGATCAGTGCTTTGCCATATTTACAAACATATTGTTTTCATTGTCAAGGCTTTATAAATTATAATACAGTGGGCAGACGGAGCAAAACCATAGCTGAAAGCTATCACAAATCTTATTATGCAATGAAGAACTTCCTTTTACAGTGGGGTATTTCTTCACTGAGAGAAGATCATTGCTATAAAGAGTAGGTATTTATCAATTTTCAAAGGTCTTGGCCCATGAAAGCTAGTGTTAGATTTGGAATTTCTCTTTTGTTGCCAAGGTGACAAACACTTATAAATATACCACATCTTCTAATGTGCTTTTAACTTAGTATTTTTACGGCTTTTAAATCAGATACCATTAGCAAATATATTAGGTAATTTAACTGAAAGACCATTTTCTACTAACACTTTTTGTTACATTTCCCCAGGTACTTCAGTAAATGTCTGTTGTGACATTGCAGTCCTGCCAGGCTTCTAGCATATAAGGATACATACAGTACATCTGGTAAGAATTAACATATTACCTTAGGGCTTTCTATTTTTTTGTATTGATAATTACAAATTGTATAAAAGAAGACAAATACTAAGGATTGGATCCTACAGTCCACTGACTTCAGAGGGAACTCTGTGGAGGTAATGACTCTGGGTTTGGCCAGAGGCCATACTGTGTGTTGTTATTTTTGGCTCCCATCTCCCCTTCTTACAGCCCAGTAACGAGGCTGAAAACACAGGAGAGACCATAACGGCTCCATGGCTGGGCCCTTCCCTCTGCAAAGGAGAAGCAAACAAACCAACAAAACCTGCCTGGGTGCTTTCTTCTTTTTCATAGAGTTGAAGGCTAAAGAAGACCTTTGCCATCATCTGGTGTGATGCACTGCAGGACACCAAGCCAGGAGCTTTCCTGTCAGGAAACCGTCTGGCAACCATACAGGCCACGTCTTGGACAGAGCATGGCTTGAAGGAGACTAGCTTAGAAACTGGTGCTGGCAGATGAGGTAGCAACATCTGCAGGAGATGCTTGTCCACAGGAGGCAGCTGCAGCTCAGGAGTCTCTTGGGGCCACAGGAGAGTGACCTCCCTGTGGGCAGGTGCTGCAGGCACCAGTGGTGGAGCCATGAGAGAGGTCGGCAGCAGGACTGGGGCTGGCTCCGCAAGCGAAGGTGTCCAGGGCCCCTCTGACTGCACAGAACCTTTCCCTGTGCTTTTCCTGCTACAAAACCACATCTGGAAGCAGGGTCTGGACTAGGCTCTACTCTCAGGACCTCTATCTCATGCCAGGAGTCCCATCCTGCACCAAGGAACATCATGGTTGGGAATGCAACCATATGAGCAGGCAGGGCTGGAGAGGTGGGGTGCTGACAGAAAGGAGCAGTCATTTCAAAGAACAATTTTTAAAAAATTTTGACAAAACTTTGCAACACTGAGGATTAAGCACAGTTCATAAACCAGTGAATAAGCTTCCTACAATAGCAGTGTGTTAGATTGGGTGGAAAAGTCCAGTGGAGCAGCATCCAGGAAACATCTTTCATGCCTACACATTAAATTTAATCTTCCACCCTCGTCTTTTCAGACTTGGCATTCAGTTACTAAAAAAAAATGTAGATCTGGAAGAAAAAGAGAGGGAAAAAAAACCCAGTCTGCTATAACAGTTTGCTCGGCAAAATGGGAGAGACTTGCGGAATGAATTGTGTGTGAGTTACAAAGAGCCATCCCGTGCTGTAGACACTGGGGCTGTATTTGTCACTCTCGCCCCCAGCTCAGCACTGTCCCATTGGCCTCTTCATTCAGCACAGCTATCTGTCATGTAGAATTTAAGTTTCATATTTTCATCTGTCAGTTGTGAAAAGGCCTGTCAGCTGAAGCTTACACTACCATTTGCTAGAAGGCCTATAGCCCATGCTGACAATACACTCTTATATTTGTGCTTCCAGGCTCCAGATAATCCCCTCACTTTCCTCCTCAGCAGTCCAGTTATGATGAGGCTTAAATTGCATATTTTGGGGGTTTTTAAATCCAGATTTTGCTGATAAATGCTATCAGCGGGAATGAAATGAAATACAGCACAGTTTAGCTCTTATTACCAGCATTTTGTGAGACCGTATTCATATTAAACAGGTTAATGTCTATAATGTCTATAGTCACAGGAACTAAATGTAGGAATGCTAGTATCAGCTTTTATCTACTTTGTCTGTTTGCCATTCCTGAAAAAAAACACCCATCCTTCAAACAAGGCATTTCTCAGTTTGTTTCTTTAATTTGATTTGCAAAGGGAAATAAGACAACCAGCTCAGTACAAACCCACAGCCAATTGTTTTATGCTATGAGATACCACCAAATTACCCATATAATGCCACAGAAGGAAGAAAGTGTCTAAATCCCCAAAGCACACTTTCAAACCCCAACACTTTTCCTATAAGACTATTAACAAAATTACCAAAATAAAAAACTGGTCACCAACCCATCTTGATCTGATGCATGTTTGTGAGGGTAAGGAAGGATATGAGGAGTTGATCTTCATGCCTGTAACTTTAGGACTGCACAACTTTGATTCTTACACCTAAAGAACAACACAGCAAAAAGGGAAATTGCTTCAAAAACTCAATCTCAACTGAAGATTGTCAGGAAACACAGCACAGTAACCCGGGTTAAGCATTTGCTGTCTTGTCTCAGAAATCAATTTTCCAACCATTATGCAACCACAAAGAAATCATATCTTTAATTCATTACAGGCTTTTAAATTGCCTAATTGATTATGGTTCAATTACACTTTCTGAAAAAATATGAGGTTATGTCCCTATGAAACAACTTCACCTTTTCCTTCATAGATGCAACATCATTTTTCTCTGTAGTTCTAAAATATTCTAATACAGTACAGGAGTGCTAGTGAGATTTCTGTTTCATTGCTTTATGTTGTCGTTTGGAAACCAACTTCAGAGCAATGTTTTTGAACCCATGGTCCGAGACAGTCTGGAAGGAGAAGAGAGAAGGATTCTGCAAAAAGTCCTGTGAAAAGCAGTCTTACTGTTAACAGGTTTCAGCCTGATCCCCTTTTTCCCGGGAAAGGGTTTTCAGGCTTTCACATTTAAAAAAAAAAAAACCAAACAGTTGAGACTTACTGCCTTGGAATGTCTTTTTCATGAGAAGTAAGATGGGAAGGTGCTTACCCTCAGCTGGCTTCTGTTCAGAAAATGAGAGCAGCTACAAGGCAGTGTATAAAGTGACTCTATGGAAACGTTCCTGCACATGCTTTACATGGTACTCCTGTGAATAAAACAACTTGTAGG
Source organism: Cnemophilus loriae (assembly GCA_013397755.1). Taxonomy (NCBI): domain Eukaryota; kingdom Metazoa; phylum Chordata; class Aves; order Passeriformes; family Corvidae; genus Cnemophilus; species Cnemophilus loriae. Next base: position 600,877 of record VZTF01004531.1, on the reverse strand, counting down.
TGCAGATTTGAGCCTATAAACATCCTGCAGGTCAGAAAATAACACCATAACACTGCTGAAAAAGCTTGGAGTCCAGCTTGCCTTGAACATCCTAACTGTTTGGGTTCAGGTGTCTTCTACTACAGCCAGCTGTGGCAAAGAATTCTCCCAATGGGGAAGGATTTTCCCACCTCAGAAATATTTTTTGCCACTGCCATATCCTTTGGCTTCATCTCTCCAGTAGGGAAAGAGCAACCAAGAGAAACGAAGCTGAAAGGGAGTGCTGTATAACGGTATGCATTTTTACTTTATTAATTTATACGCATTAAGATTTTATTAGGATGGTATAAATAACAATAGCTGACATAAAAACATGTTAATAGTATTATTAACAGTAGCAATGATTATTAGACATCCAACAAACCTATTTTTTCTGTAATGACAGTGAAATATTGCCAAGACAATAGCGATGGGGCATTGTCTATTCAATCTGTGGTTCAAAGTAGCAAGTACATCCTGCCCCAGAATATTCCCACACAATGACCTTTAGAAAAGACATGTGGGAATTAAGATAAATAGGGATCGCTCTGAAAGACAGGGAAAAGGGAAACAGCAAAAGCTGGTGCAGTGCATAAATGGACTCCTGGTGCATGGAGTTTTGGAGGTCTCTGAGAAGCTAATCAGTGAGCTAAAGCGTAATGATTTGTGTTAGCTGTTTTTCTGTCCAAAAGATTGAAATATCTGAGGAACAGAGGTTTTGTTTTCCTGTATGTTACCACGTGGAGTGTTTTGGATCTCACTATGTTCTTGTTGTTGTTGCAAACAAGAATTCCCTTAGCATGGCATGTGTGTTGAGTATCTTAAATTTTTTTACATGGCAAAGACAAATATATTTTGGTTTGGGAAATTACTCCAGGAGCTGTAGCAAGTGATTTGATTCCCTAAGCAATACAGACTTTTAATGTGTTAGTTGCTCTGTCTTGGGGTAAAAATTCAGAAAATAGTTTCACCGCATTGAAAAGCAGGATTTTGCCTCTGAATTCCTGGGAATTTCCCACCTAAGCTAAGAGCCCTCCTTTTGTCTCTCAAGTTACTCATTAGAAGCAGGCTCATGCCTCATTTAAAGAACAACAAATGGAGGAGGCAGATCAACATTTCTTTCTGCATTTCTTTTTACTTGCGATTTGGGAAAAGCTTTGGTTAAATCCAGGTTAGTGTTCTTCACGGGCATGTTCAAATCAATATAAGGGTGTCTAATATATTTGTAGATAAAGAAAAGACTGAGAATTGCTCTGATAGAATTTGTTCTCTTTACAAGTTAGAAATACTGGCTTTTTCTACTACTTTAGGTTGGGCAGTTCTCTCCTCCAACTGGTGGCTTTTAGGACTTTATTCCCAGGGGCTGAGCAGCTACTTTTAACTGCTTTAATTTTTCTGAGCAGCTACCCTCTGTGAAGATCCTCAGTACTTAACTCAGGGTAATAAACCCATGCAGGCAGCCAGATACTTAACACAGCAAATACTCATCTCACAAGTCCCTTTTAGATCTCAGCCAAACCTTTCTTCCCTTTTCTGTTATTCCCATTGCAATTATTCCTTCTTCCTGTCCTCCAGTCTCTTTGAAAGGATTTGTTTGATTATTAGCTACATTCTTCTACTTTAAGTTTGCAGGTGGGTTTGACTCAAGACTCAGGCAGAAAATCACTTTAGTCAGGTGCAGAGCTCAAGGTAGTGACAGGAGATCTCATCCCCAGTCAGCACTGTAATCCACTGGCACCGGCAAAGCAGCTGCTGACATGAAAGACCCCATGGCCATATCCATGAAAGCAGTGGCCATGTTCCAGTCCTCTTGCTGGGAAGCATTGGGTGCAGCTCTCCGGGGCTTCCTGGAGGAAGATGGTTGGACTCCGAGTCCTTGCTTAGTTGATCCTTGGATAAAACCAACTACATCTTGTCCTGCCCCAATGCAGACACAGCTGCTGCCACCAGAGCTGGTGGTAAAATTCCTAACTTCTTCCATGCCTTCTTCATGCAGGGTTTATCTTTGGTTCTATGAATATTTTATTGGCATGCCCACATTCCCCAGAAACTTCAGGCTCCTTTACTTTTATTTTCTTGTTTGCTTCACTAGGGAACAAGAGGGCCAGACACCAGGCATTTAAATTAGGATTATACTGTTTAATCCTTCTACAGTGTGATAAAGTTATCATGACCAGCTCTGTGGAGTTATCACCCTTCTGACCTTTAGGGTCCATACTGGTTTTGATCTGACACTGCAGCAATGAACTTTCTTTGTTTCCTTTATGGGCAGGATGGCTTGTGCTTCCAGAGACCCCAAAGGAGAGACGCAGTAGGACCTGCGTGGGAAGCGGTGGCAAGAACGTTTGCCATCCATGTTTTATCCCACTGCTTGGCCTTGCGCTGTTGCTAGCAGTTGTGTGGCTCAGGTCAAGCCAGACTGCAGGAAAATAGTGAGAAAAAAACACAGTAGTATTTCCTTTTTGAGTTACAGAATAGTAAGATCAACAGCATGAAGCTACTTGTCCTGCTCTGTGGAATGAATAAATGGACTAAGGACAAATAACTTTAGTCACCAATTTTCCATCATCAATTGATCCTAGATATTAAATGGGGTGGAAGGTTAAACTGGGTATTTTTTGCATCGTGTGCAGCTGACAGAGCATAACAGATGAAGGTACGTAAGTGCTGTGGAGCCAGAAGATTTCCATGTTGCCATACACAGTAGATGACATCCACAAGTCATCTACTCCAAATTAATCACTTCATGAGATGTACTGAGGTGGGGGAATTCAGAGACTCCAGCTGACTAGAGATGAAGAAACAGGCTCATTTCTCCCACAGACAGAATGTTTATTGTGTTTCTCTCACTTTGTTCTTTAAATCAGTATTTCTTCACAGTTTTTAAACTACACATCTTTGTAAAAGTCATGGCTTCCCACAATGTTATTAATTTCAGTTTGAGAGGATTGAAAGAGCAAGGGCACAATTAATTACACAGTATGAAATAGTTAGATTTAACAGGAAACTGTAAAGCTTTATTTTTCTAAATGTTTCTCAACTCCAGCACTAAGTGAAAGTGTAAAGAAAAAAAAGGCTGGACTTTTTAAATGTCAAAGTAATTTTGGCCTCTCTCTGGCCCTTCCATTTGCCACATTAAAGCAGCCCTGTTATTCTGTAAGCTTTATAGGCTCAGTTGGAATGCAACACAGCATTTGCCAGGACCAGCTTTAAGGGTAGACAAAGTAGGTAGCTGCCTACCCTAACAAGGGGCTAGATGCAGGGTAGGGGGGAAAAGGCAAATTTGCAAATATAAAACATTATTATTTGCCAGCAGTGTTTCCTGATCAAATTGTCCAGAAAGTGTAATATATTCTTCATAATATTTTTTCAGGGAGTGAAGAAACCCATGGGGGAGGACATGAAAATGTCTTTCTCTCTGACATAAGAGGGGTGAAGTGTGGCATCACCTTCTGCTGCTTTGCTATTTGAGTTGGCCTTTGGCAGCTGATGGGAAAGGGGGCTGGTAGGAGCAGATCTGCTAACCCTGCAGAGCAGAGGGCAACACATCTCAACACACCTGCTGCTATAGAAAAACCTTGCATCTACAAGCAAGTAGTTTTGGAATAGCTTTAGAGGGTTTTTGCTCAAAATAAAATGCCTTGCAGCCATATGTAAAAGTTAGGGTTTTTTTTGTTCTCACTTTTAGTTTTAAACAGGCTGATGTTTTATCCCACATCAAGTGCAAATTGGACTAAAACAACTGTTCTGGGTTTTTTAACTGATTTCTTTTATCTTTGCAGTTACTGCACTGTAGAGAAGCATTGCCATTTTAGGTTTCTAGTACCTGAAAACTGCAATCTTGGAAGCTGGAATCTTTTAAATGGAAAGCAAGACAGAAATGACAGTGGTACACAATGAAAGAATAACTTCTGGGACTAGGTATTCAAGTCTCTTAGTTCTGGATCAAGCAAGCAAATTAAGGTAAAACCCAGAGGGACAAATATACTGCATAGATCAGCTTGGAAAGCATCCTTTTATAGAAACAAACGGGGAAGTAAAACAGTGCTTTAAAAGTGCATTAAGTATACTTTATTCCTCAGCTCAGAGTTAATTCACGCAATAAACTCACAGATTTCACACAAGTTAAAGCTTCCTACAAATCTCACAACTGAGTTCCCTACTGAACCTCAGGGGAAGCTTTTATAGTGATAACTCCCTTCCCCCACCTCCAAGATGACCTGGAAATGCTTAAAGAATTGTGCTCCTGTCCTAAGACTTTTTTTATTATTGTTATTACCTGTGTTTTTCTCTGAACCAGGTATATAAAAGAGAGGGGATTTCCCCTTGCACCAATTAAAACTCAAATCTCACCTCTCCTTTCTTCCCCCACAACAAGAAGTTAACCCCTGCTGAGCTTTTTCCCCCAAGGCATCTATAAAGCTTCACAGGTGAGCTTGCTGCAGTAAATAGAATGAATCAGCCCCAGATCTTCTAACAGATAAACACCAATCTTTTATTCTACCCACCTAGCTTTGGACTTATCAGACAAAAAATGGCTGTGGTTCGAGTTAGGTGGATTTTCTTCTCTTTTGCAATATTCTGCCTTTTGTATTTTCTTTCCTTTAGCAAGCACTCTTGGGAGCAAATGTGCTTTGGGACATCTTCAAGCTGGGATTTTTCTTTCTGAAAAGCCACATTGTGATGCTTTTTGTTGGAGGAAGTTACCTTGTTTTCTGTAGGCACAGTCTCTTAAAGTCTTTCATTTGTGTCAGAGCTCTTATTTCACCAAGTCCTTGAAATACAGATGAGTTTGTCGCACCTGGACAGAAGTAGTATGAAAATATTTTCATTAAAGTAAAAGTTTAATTGTAATTACATCTAGTTCTTATACCTTAGGGAAAATGAAAAGCTTTGTGTGGTTTTATAGGTAAATTTGTCTTGTCTCCCTGTGGTTTTGACCATAAGAATGTAGAGTCAAGAACTGTAATAGTTCACCAGAATGTTTTCTGTCCTAGATGTGCGTGAATCATATAACTGTTTGTCTAAAGAAGCACTTAAGAATAACTAGAAGAAATGAAATGCGTTAAGGAGTCTAACGTGAGAATGGGCCACTGCGCCAAAATGCTTCAAATTTTTATGATTGTTTTCAAGGAGGGTGTAAAGCGAGAGGACGAGAAGTCAATTATCCAGTTCAATTTCTACTTCTTCACTGAAGTAAGTGTTTTATAGGGCTGCTTTCAATTTATTTTCTGGTCCTGGCAGAGGGTACTGTCCTGTTGCCTTTAAATTTCACCCTTCTCTCTTACCTTATATGTTTTCAGGAAAACACCAAATAATGTTGAGTCCTCTCTTTTAGAGTACTTCTAAGACATATTTCTGAGCAAAAACACTTATTTAAAATTTTCGATAAGATTTTTGGGCACTGTTGCTACCCACAATTTTTTTTAAGCCTGTCACTGGGGAAATAATAAGGAGTCCATGTTTTGAGCCTTTAAAACGTGTGCCTTTTGTCTGCTGCTTTTTTACTTTCTTCACTCTAAACGGATTGGTCTTTCTGCAAAAAAACCCTTACAGAAACATTTATCATCAGTCTCATGTGCAGTGTGGGTATTTGTACCAGATAGCAGCATAGATATACTAGCTAGAGTTCATCTTGGGTTAAATTCTGGGAAGGCCACAGGAGAACAGGCCTCTCTTTAACTGGCGTTTTGTATCTACAAGGGAGGTCATGTTGCTAAAATCCAGGCAGGGTAAATTTGTTCAGAGGACTGTGATATTAACTGATGCACTGCTGAATTTGTAATGGCTATCAGTGGTTTATTATTTTTGTTGTGTTTCTTAAACCTTATGATATATTTAGGGACATTGCTATACGTGTTTGTTGAAATCTTTCTTCTCAAGAGCTGCATTTTGTATTCAGTCACTGCCTGTGAATTATTACCTGGAAAAGGAATGTTAATTGTGTTGGGGATAATAGATGCCAATACGTATTTACATAAATAAACATTATTATTTTATGCATAAAGCATTTTTAAAGCAATTTTCTTTCTTGTGGAATTGAAGAGAAATATTGTCTCATTTTCTTACTTGGTGACTTAGAGTAAATAATTTTTCTACATTGCATTTTGTGCAGAAAGAAAGATAGGCGGAGAAATAGCCATATTATTTGTAATAAATGGGAATTAAAAGCAATTAGTGAAACAGGACAACTTAGAGGATTGGTAATAGAATCCAGAGCCTTTTCTCTTCCAGGTGTTCAGACTCTGGGTAATGATCATGTCATAAATACCTCCCTGGCGAGGTCAGCAGTTTCAATGAGGTTGTGTCAAGAGTGGCAGGAAGGCGTTCATGCATGAGCACTGGTCACTGGGAGACTGCACACCTTTGTCTGTCACAGAGGAGCAAAGACAGAGCTGTGTTATTTAGGTCAACTCCAGCCCCGTTGCCATGGGACCCTCTGCCAGGGGAGGCTGTCACCCTGTGCCCTGCCATGGGCTGCAGCTGTTTGTGGTAGCTGTCCTGAGAGGACCTCCTGGGCCATAGCACTTGCTGTGTTTGCTGTGTGACTTCTGCTGGGTGCTCTTTGCCTCCGGTGTGTATAAAATGCAACAGCAAAGGGTCCCTACCAGGCTTACGTGCTGGAAGAAGCAAATTATGGCTTATTTTAGGCAGGAGATGTACACTAGATGGCTGTGCTAATTCTGGCATCACAGTGTAATTCTCACAGTCTGTTTCCACATAAAAATCATTACTTTAAGGAAATGCCACACTTGCTAACCTCAATCCGTACTCTTCCAGACTGTAGAGGAGCAGGGTTGGATCCCGGGCATGCCTTTTCTGTTTGAGGGCAAAGATGCTCACAGACTTGCTTAGAAAAAAGACATAATCTTTATTTAACTGAGAGTTTCTATTAACATCATTAACAGTTTCATTCTTGTTTTGAGCCTTTTGAAAGCAGCAAACAACTTGGTCAGCAGGCCATTTCCAGCACTAAAGAGAATTAATTCCTCTTTTTATTTATATGGGAAATACGGTCTGTGCAGTTTCTTAGCACTCCTCAGAGCTGTGAAGGGAAGCTAATGCTTGGAGCTTAGCAGCATATACCTTTAGGTATTTCTAATTGAAAAACACAGAGCATTGTTTTCTCTTTGAGAATCAGTTCCCACTTTGGACTTAGGAAAGAATGCAACACTGAGATAATCTCACTTTTCCCATCATCATCCTTTCATTCTTCTCTACTCCCCTCCCCTCCCCAGACACAAGGTGACATATCCAAGTACTTGTCCTTCAACAGATTCTTCAGCAAGCAACAGAGCAGAAAGCCCTGATATCTATTCATTTGTAATCTGTCATTCTTAAAGTATTAAGGACAATTGACGTCACATGTCTCAGGTAATTAGAATAGTCAGCCTTTGCTCCACATTTTTAAAGTAAGTGTCTCAAACTCTTAATCAGTACATTTATTGATGTCTTTCAACATATCTGTTTCTTGTCAAGTGTGTGTTAGATTTTTAAAAAATCTTGCATACTGAATTGTGCAGGAGAATTATATTAAAACTCTATTTCTATTGCTTTTGTAATTAAATAAAATATATTAGTGACAACGTGGTATTTTCCGCATTCAGAGTAATCAATCTCTTTTTAATATGGAAAACTGCTCAAAAGCAAATTAATAAACATAAATGTCAGGAGTTACATTTACACAAATGTTTTAGTACTTGTTTTCCCAAGTTTATATTTCCACATCAAGCAATATTAACTATGATAATAGCTAATACCATTTTACAAGCTCTAAGGGGCTCATAAAAAGAGGTTGTTGGATTTCTTCAGCTGTTAGTGATCTTAGCAAGAAAAAGCAGCCATTCTTCACCCCAGAAACCCAAGTCCTAACTTTGGTCACTAACACAGGTTTATGTGATTTTTGTTAGCTACAGGTTCATTTTGTTAGCTTTGGGAGACCTCTAGGACAGGTACACCAACCTCTTGCAGCGCAAGCAGTCTCAGCAGACAGTGCTCTCCTGGTATAGCAGATCTGTACTTGTGAGAAGAACAGTCTTTAGGGATTGCTAGGGTGTTGCCATTATTCCATGGCTATAGGGGCTTATCCACAAATAGGTTTTTGAGGCTTGCTGTCACATTGCTCGTTTCAGCTGTCCTATTCCAGGCACTGTTCCTTGGCACCACTTTAGCCAAGAACAGGCAAGTCTTTCAACAGCTGTACTATTGTTTCGGTCTCTCTATGCTTTAGAGCAGTGGTTACTCAAACCATTCTGCAAATGAATCTCAGTCTGACTTCATGTACAGGACAGAAGGACTAAAAAAGCAATTTGGAGTGGGTTTGGATATGAAGACAGAGTGGGAAAGCATATTGGGCAGTGGGAAATACATGTGTTTCACTGCCACACTTTTCTTCTGTTAACCACAGCACACCAAAAGCAGAAGAATCTTTCCACAGCAGGGATTTTGCATGAGGAACTGGAACAATGAAGTCAGAACAGTGCAAAGAGTAAAGGTGGTCCCTCCATCCCTTTGCCAGTGTTTGCCCTTGTGTACGCCACTCTCTAAGACTTTCTGCCTTTAGGATGTGGTGTATTTCAGTCCCATTGATGGAGTAGTTTGAACTCTTAAACTGAGAACCTTGTCTTTTGGTCCAAGTATTTCTTTTTTATCCGAATTTGACAGTAAATTAATAACAAAGGATGGATAGGAATATACTGTGATAAAAAAAAAAAATTAGGGATAGCCTGGTGTTGTCACCATCTCCTAGATATCTCTCAGCCACAGGATCTTACCCTGTGGAATAGGCATTGTAAACAGACCGAGAACAACATGTAGACATACACACTCTTTAAATGGATATTGTGCAGATCTTTCACAGATCCAGCTTGTTGGAAGAAAAAGGGGTTTCCTCCAGTAGTTCTTCCTTTCATTGGCATTCTCACTCCTGTACATCATCTTCTTCAGTTGTGCAGGCTGTAGCGACAACAAAAACGAGAGAAATTCGAGTGGACAGGGTGAAATCCAACCGGAGCCTTAGTGCAGTCCCCGCTCCCGTGGGAAAGATGCTTACTTATCATAAGAGAGCTCTTTATACCTAAAGGCTGGGTACATAATTCACTACAGGAGATACAAAGGAATATGTTTGAGGTATGCTTATCAGGAGCTCCCTTTTTGGTGAATTTTTCCTCTCTTCCCTTCGTCTAATTCCTCTTTAGGATTTGGATTAAGTTAGAACGGGACTGTGAGGATGCAGAAGGAGAGAACTCCTTACTGAGGGATCTGTGCACGCTGTACATGCAAGTCTATGACAGAACGCACTGCAGGCATCAAATGAAACCCCAAGTTCATCAAAGAGTGGAAGGCCCACGGGGTGAAAGGCAGCTGGAAGTGTGGTAAGTGCTGTGAGCACTTGCTCTTTCAAAACACGTGTTTGTGTCTCTCTCTGCTGAGCAGAATAACTTGATTACAGACAAGCCATTAGGTCTGTCCAAGCAGCACAGCATTGCGGGTGTTTCGTGGTAATGACAGCTTTGCAGATCCAAAAAGCAAAATGAAGTCTTCCTGTGGATGGTTATCTCCATCAGCCAAGGAGATAAAACTCAATACTGCAGTATGTTGGGTACCAAAGTGATTCTGAATTGTAAACTTCAAAGGCTATTTGTTCATAATGGAGGAATTCTCTGATTTACCTTACTTCTCTTTTTCTTAAGAAAGCACTTGTTTGGAGATGAGACAGACCACTTTCCTTAGAAATTAATTGGATCTGCACATACATTTTTGCCTTTTTGTAACATATTACTCAACATGGAATAATTCGGAATGGAAAGGTTGCACTGAGCAGCAGAAGGACAATACTTGCCTCCCACTGAAAAATTTCTGCCTCTTTAAAGGATTCATTTCCCAATTACTAAATTTTGAACATAATATTTAACCTTCACCTTCTTTAGTTTGCATGCGCTTTAAATAAGCCTGATAATTAAGGACTGTTGCTGCATTTTGAAAATACAGGGCCCCATTCTAGAAACCATTACCGTTACAAATTATCTCAGTGGAATAATTGATGTAAAAATAACTGTGATTTTAATATACTGATTGGATTTAGAGTGTTACCTTCATTCATTTCATTGGAAAGTACCTACCTGCATCCCTCTGACTGCTTTGAAATTATTTTATGTGGGTATCTAAACATGCATACAGTGATGTAATGCTATGTTCATCTCTCTGTTAGTTCATCAAGAGCCACTCCAGCTAAGCTGCAAATTCAAAATCTTGCCATAGGAGAGGATAATTGACTTGTGCTTTTGTGGTTTATGGTGTCACCAAACCCTTTGACACAATTCCAGCTCTCTGTTGAATGGATATTAATCTATTCTTACTCTAACTGTTGATTTAATGTTGATATAACATCTATCTATGCTTCTCTTTCCCAAGAAGACACTTTAAAATTCAGTTATGATAGTAAATATTGTTTCAACGTGAGACTTTGTGACTGCATGGAAAGTAACATCTTAGTGAATTTTTTATAGATTTTGGCTTTCTAAAACATGTAGTATTTTATCAAGAGGAAAAATATTGATACTGGCTCTGTTCAAACTTTTATTTCAGGATTGGGACAAAAGAAACTTGATTTCATAAAAATGTCCAGTGCTATTTTATCATCTATTAAAAGCCATTAAATATATCTAGATTATAAAGATTATAATAATATATACAATCTAGAATAATTTATATGTAGATTATTAACATATATCTAGGTTACACTTTTTCAAAACTGAGATTGCCTAGACTGGGTCTCTTTTCCTTCAGTTACATAGCCACAAATATGAGTTATTACGTGCACTACATCTTGTCAGAGTTCAGAATGATATTGCCATGAATCCCAGAACTAAAAAGGGGCCAAAATGGAAGCCAGAGAGAGAGTCAGGTCTTAGCTTTATCCCAGTATGACTCTGTTGACTTAACAGCAGCTCAAAGCTTTAGAGTATGGACGCCCCCTCAGGTAGGAGCTTTTCCACATGAAATTTAGGAAGGCTGTAGGATGGGAGTTTGAAACCTTCCTTCTTAGTTAGGGAACTGGCCGTGTTTGAAGTGAAAAGGGAGACTGTTCTTCACTCCTGCTCTAGACAGCTCCTGAGTAGAGCAACCAGGTGTAAGACTTTAACTCAAGATGGCAGAAAGCCAGCAGGAGCGATTGCTATCCTGACTGAACTCCTCATCCCCCCTCAACTGGTGAGTATCTTTGAAGCAGAGATTGGAAGAATTTAAAGTTCCAGGTCTGAATCTGAGCTTTATTTGGCCCGGAAATAGGTTTTAGGCTAAACTATAGTACTGTCCCTTTGACTAGCCACAGGTGGTGTGGTAAAAATGAGCAGCTTTACGGTATGTTACAATTCACGTTCTTGCTAGGGCAGATCCCGCTTGGATGTCTAGAAAGCATAAAGCACACTGGAGCTGTAGCCACAACAAATAATGAGTGGGTTGGTGTGAACATTTTTATCTGCAGTATATATTAATTGTTCTTTACTTCCTGACAGAAGATGAGCACAGCTGAAAAGAGAGGAATGTTAGGGTATGCCTGGGGAAATGTGGAAAGCTGAAAGGCAAGGCCTTGTGCTCTTAATAACCATTATAATAAATTAGCATATGCTACAAATAATGCATCAGAAAAAGGAAAAAAAAGAAGCTGTCTTGTAAAGCAGGACATAATTCTGCGACATGTCTACTCTCTCTAGATAAAGGTTTGAATGGTTTTCCCAAGAAGAAGCTTTATGCAAATGCATACTGTCATGTGAATCAGATTAAGGGAAGAAAGGCTATTTATGCATTAAATCCAAACATGCTTCTGGGGAAAGGAGAAGAGAAATAAACCATTTCTTTCACCTCAAACACAATATATGTGCAATGACTCAAAAGAAATGAATGTGTCACCTCTATTACTGACACTAAGTGATTTCCCACTAACAATTAGCATGAATCATAGTGATAAAAAACTGAGATGGAAAAGATCTATTAGAACACCCAGTCCACCTCCCTGTAAGTACAGGAATCTCCCTGACAATTTCTATGTGAAGCAGTTCACTGCTCAGTACTTTGTGTTTTCATCAGTGCCACTTCACATAGGCATTTGCTAAGATGACTTACAACAACTACCACATCTGTTCTTCACCTGAAAAAAGTATTACTTCAATTCTGCTCTTCCAGAACAACATCCTTCTGGAGAGACTTGTGGTCCTGGAACTTTAAATATAATGGGTTGTCTTTGCTTCCGTGAACCACAGAAGATGTACAAATTGTTCCTATATTCAACAGCAGCACAGAAAGCAAACAAAGGAAGACGCTTGGCTACAGTGAAATAAAATAATGTAGCTGAAGTATTCTGGGTAACACCAAACTGGGCTCTGCTCAGTGGGAAAGGTGCACATGGAGGTGTTTGAGGTTGCCAGGTTTTGGGGATTGTTCTATGCCATGTTTACTCAAAGGGTAGGCTAGAATAACCCTAGGGTTCTTCAGATTGCTCCCATTAGGGAATAGCCCCCAAAATAATTTGTTCCTGCTCCCTTTTCTCCCCCTACCTGTCCCTTCTGCTGGTCTGTGTGAGAGTCAATGACACATATCTGACTGTGCTGGCTCTGCTTCCATCAAGGATCCCTCAAGCAGAGGGCATCTCTCAGTCAGCAGCAAAACATTAGGGCTATAGACCACAATCTAGCTCTTTGTAACCAGTGGGCCAAGCTTCAATATGAATTTAGGATCAAGTTTGGCACTAATTTCTTTTTAATAGTGTACTAGAGATATACCATTAGAAAGATAATTGTCTGAGAGTGCCTTTGAAGGTAGACAATGTCTGAAGCAAGCCTGGAAGTTAACTCACATGCATGTTGGCTTGAAAGTCCAGTCAATTGGGTTCATTTCACTGTAATCTCGGTGTTCCCAGACTAACTGCTTTTTTATCTGAATCTGTTGGTGTTTACACCAGTGTGGTTCTGTAGGCATATTCCACGCACTTGGAAACTGCCTGACCAGATTCTTAGCTGACGTCAATTAATTTTTCCCCACTAGTCTCAATAGACAATAATTTCTCATCCTGAGCATTTTGCATGAATCTGAGATGCTAGGCTGGATGGTTTGCTGGTCATTCTCAGGCATGTCATTATGATATGATTCAATTCGTATCAAAGTCGACTGGAAAACTGTCTGCTGACCCGAGGGGCTGCTGAATAGACCCTGTGGAAGTAAAGGCTGCAAACGAGTGCGGAAATAGAGAGTCAAATGTTTTTGTGAGAGGTTTTTGTCTTTAAAACGGTGTGTTTCAGATGTGTGGTGATTCTGTGTTTGTGGCATTCTCCCACATCCCTGCAGAGGCAGCAGCTCCTGTGCAGGAGCTGTTTCTGTCCCAGGAAAGGAGGAATGAAACAAGCCCCCTGCATGGGTAACATCAACTACAAGTTTTGCTTTGCTGCCTGTGGCAGAACAGAATTCATGTGTACGCGGCCTGGAACAAATGCGAAGGCTGATCAGGTGATCCCAGGTAGATAGATTTCTGAAGGATATTGTTCCTCTGAAATGCGTCAATTTGCCCCATGTGAGCTAAAATAATTTAGATAAAATTGATCTGCTCATGGCTTTTCTGATTGCTTGTAATGATTTTTCTGGATTACAATGACCTTAAAGTATTACTTGTAACAGCAGCTCTTACAAAATTTTCAGGCAGAAATCCGATTTACTTTTTATTTAAAATAGATAATGGGCATTTAAAAATGAGAGTTCCCCAGTCCTGGCACAGACCCAGTCATGGGTGTCCTGATATGTAATTCAGCACAGATCGTTTTAAAAATAAGAAGTTTGCTGAACAAATATAAGCTTCCCTCAGCCTAGCATGTCTGTCCCCATGGCCCAATGAACTTCTCTGTGACTCAAGATATTTTTAATTCTGCTCTGGACTTTCTCCAGGAAATCAGTAATAATTACTAATTGTATTTTTGTAAGCTAAATGAAAGGATGCATTCTTTCTTGAAATTCTCCCTTAGCTTTTGCAATTAATTATGTTGCTCTTTTGTGTGATTAATCCTTGTCTTTGTATTACAACTTCACTTAATCAAATAGTACTGTGTAGCATGCCAAGGGTTCTTATGTGTAAAATATTTTCTCCTATTTTAGTGTCATTTTTTTTCTTTTCTCTGCTACTCACATCTCTGCTAAACTTTTATCAAAGTGATGCTTTATTAAAGAACTAAAGAGTTCTAAAATCATCAGAAGAAATTTGCATGAAATTATTGTGTCTTGGCAATGCCCCCTGCCATGTCTACAAACAGATTTTTACCAGCTGAGGATGTGTCCTTACATCACCAACACATATTAAGGCAGTTTTCTGATAAAACTATTTCAACAGAGGTCAGTCAAAACCCCTAAATGACCTCAGGTTTTATTTTTAAACCTTTACTATGTGAAATATAGTAAAAGAGACTTACCTGACCACCTTAAATTATATATTAAAATTATCCTCTTGCAAAATGCCCACATTGGAAATGTCAGACAGACAGGAGCTGATTTTGAGTGGTTTAGAGAAAGTCTTAAACACTTAGATTGCTGTGCAATTTTGTGGCAAATCTTACTTCTTCCTTTGCAGTCAGGGAAAGTTTTTTCCATGGTAAAAGAGGAGCATGTCTGTCATTCCAGCCTAGCATGACTGCAATGTGGCCAGCATTAAAAGTCAGGAGGCTGGTTTGCACACAGCAATGTTCTTACTTTAAAATAAATAATTTTCTCTTCCAGTTTCTTATTTTTTAGGATGCTGTGGGGCCTTCCTGTATTAAAATGAATAAAAAAGCAGACAAAATCAACTCCAGAAAAGGTGGCAACTTCTTTGCTCCAGGGCCTGGGGCTTTTAGAGTAAGATCTTACCAGCTTTGCAGAGGGAAAAGCCAGACTGGTTGAAACTGCAGGGGAAATGTTGTCCTTTTATCACCACAGTGGTGTCAGTGGATCTAGGATGATCTGAATATCTATTCCTATGGAAACCCTCTCTGGCTTGAGGATGGCAGATGATGGGCATTGCCCATTTAAGCTCCAGCAGCATGAACTGGGCTGGAGCACAGGACAGCGTTGGCTGTTCATTAGGAAAGTACCAAAGACGCTCCTTACCTTTTGTGATGGGATCACTCTCACTGCTTAATAATCAAGTAAGTGAAGGCAGTAACTGAAATGTTCTGTGCCAGTGTAACTACAAGTGGTTAGTGAATAGATAAGATGCTAAAAGACTCAGTGCCATCACTGTAGGATGAGTCAAACATCTTGCCGGTGAGAGCTACAGCGGATTCCTTTGTAAAGCTTTTTACACAGAGTGCCTAATTGCAAGGAGAATAAGCAGGCAGAAGAAAAGAGAAAAAAAACAGAATTATCTTTCATTAAGCACTCAATAAGTGCTAAAAAGTAGCTTCAAATATTCAGATGACTGACCTGCATCAGCAGAGCATGGAGGTGCATGCTCACCTTAAGCATAGCTGTAATCTCATGGAAAGATGACACAATGCAATACAATACAATACAATACAATACGATACAACAAATAAAAGGTAGTGAGGAGTTGCAGGGCCCTACTTGCATGAGTAATGTCAGAGATCTGCTTCTTGAACTGGGTCCTTTATGCAAATAATAAGTCACAAATGTGGTAAGGATTCATTTTATGTTGCTTCAGATGAAGATGGGTTGGCTGTATTCAGTATATTAAATCCTTCCTGCTGTTAAGCTTAAAGAAACTGATTCTCTTGTAACATATTTTGATTTGACTACTGTAGCTTCCAAGTGCTATAAAGCACTAGAGTAGTTTACCTTGGCCTCACACCTAGTTACAGTAGTGCTAACTTTAAAATTGCCGAAGAAACCCACATCTGGAGTCAATTGAGTGAATTTTGACCAGCTTTGGTGGTAATATGCAAGTAATATTTCATCCTCGTGTGTATTTCACTCATCTTATAAAAAAGATGCCTCATTCCAAGACTCCTAGACATATTTCTTTGCTGTCTCATATATCAAGAGTATCAGACTAAGCAGACTGCTTAAAACTGGATATGTCCAAACACTCTCTTATCCTAAACAACGGCGAATATTTTTGCCAACACTTCCATTTCCTGCAGTGGAAAAAAAATATATAACCCCAAAGCCTTGGCCAGATTCTGCTTTCCTTGAAATGCATGGCAAATTTGTCAACAAAACACTCTCTGGCTCGGTAGTGGGGGGAGAAGTTTAACAGCTGGAATTAACCAGCAGGAATAATGTGAAGCAGGCTGAAGTTTCATATTAGGTTTAGCCTAATGCTGGGGTTCAAGGCTGAGCTTGCATTCTGATTCGCCTGTGCCAAAATCATGGAAGTGACATCCAAAACCAGAACCAGAGAACAGCCCCTTTCAGCTCTGGATTTGGCCCAAAGCCAGACCAGGGCTGTGGGCATTGGTCCAGGAATCCAGTGCTGAGACACCCGCAGGCCCCAGATACAACGGCTTGAAACTCCAGTTTTCTACCGTCAAAAATATTAGCCTGGTGCACAGAAAGTACTTCTATTTAC
The DNA here is from genome assembly GCA_013397755.1 of Cnemophilus loriae. Classification (NCBI taxonomy): domain Eukaryota; kingdom Metazoa; phylum Chordata; class Aves; order Passeriformes; family Corvidae; genus Cnemophilus; species Cnemophilus loriae. The sequence continues at coordinate 584,316 of VZTF01004531.1, read as the reverse complement.
AAAAATGTGGTAAACATAATTAATTCCCATTTGCACGGACTCTGCTTCCCTGACTGGTTGCAGGGAGATGACCAGCCATATGGGAGACAGGCATTAAACTAAACAAGATCCCAGATTGCTTTTATTCTTTTTTTTCCTCTTTTTTTTTATCTGAAGGGACCACCACTGATGCAAGACTCATTTCTTGTAGTGCCTTGAACAGCTATTAAAGGCAATTGTCATGTTGGACAGGCTGTGAGTTGAAATCCAGGAGTACCATGCTATTGGTGCTCCCAACATTTGCGTCCTCCACCCCTCTCTGACATGAATTTAATGCAGGTGCAGACACAAGCCTAACATAAGGGAGCAATTTTCTGATTCATTCATATAAGACCCTGAGGGAGAGCAGGAACAAGATGTACAAAGGTAATGTGGCATTGTTAAAAAATTAACTTTGCTTCCATTTCATGGAGCCACAGTGCTGTGTTGCTTAGTTACGTGGATCAGGAATTTAACTGTAAACAAGATATTTCACTCTTCAGTCCCTAGGGTTTTCAGCTCCATTTGAAAAGCAGTTAGAAATGAGCATTTTTTTTTGCCAAATCCTTGGGCTGCTTCTTGCCATTACTTGTACCCTTTGTGTCTGCTGCTGCTGTTCCAGCAGTGCTGGAAGATGGAGGTGGTGGCAGCCCTGCTAGCATGACTGCTCTCGGGCTAGAGCCACACTCCCCTCTGAATGCTGCACTTGTTCGGAAACGAGACAGAACGCTTACGACTTCTGTTTTGGTTTTTGTTTGTACAAATCCTGGCTGCACAAGTTCCAGGCATCGGGAGTTTGCCAGCTGGACTGTGAAGTTATTCAAGCCATTGGAAGTGGAAAAGGGGTTAATTATGTCAGTATATTGTTACATCACTAATGGAAATTCTGGTTTTGCCCTCAGGATCTCCACTGCTGTGTCTGCTCAGAACTGTTAAATATGACAAGGTCACTCACCCTGCTTTGTAACAATGAGTGCTAACAAATTTGGGTGTTGCATGCATTGTCACTGCTTAACAGGGTCATCCCTGTAAGCGCAAGCATTGCCTATGCCTTGTGCCCGGCAAACCTCACAGAGGGTCAGATGTTAGGTTACACTGTCTTATGTCAGAATCTGTTTATAAAAATACAGTGACACAAAACTTCTCTATTTACATTCTAAGATGTAGATTAGGTAACTAACAAATACAGAAAAGATGCGGAGACAAGTGGGGAAGAGAGGTTAAAAAGTGGTGCTGAAGATATGAACAAAATACTTTAATTGATAAGGCAAAGTTTCAAAATATTCTTCTCTTCCCTTTTCCTTCTGGCTCTGCAGATGGCTGGGGAGAATCTGTCTTTTACAACAGCATGTATTGAAGCAACATGTTCTTTTGAAGTTTAGTCATCCACTAATTACTAGTCTTTCATTAAGAGCACAGGCATAAATGATGCAGCACTTGCTTATATCCAGTAGTCTCTATTGTTGAGGATTAAAAAATTAAATCATTAGCTACATGCTTGTTAAACACGCTAAGACTGTTTATGTAAACTCCCTTGCTCTTATTTTGGCTCACACAGATGGTTAAGATATGTCAGCTAATATTTCTTATTTTAAAGAGAGGGCTAATTGCCTAAATGTCAGACGTGCTGAGTATTACTTGTCTTGATGAGAACAGGAATGTAATGTGTGCACAGTTCATCCTAAACAGGGGCTCCTACTAGAAATTTCTTGTCTGGCTACCAGTTTGTACAAACAGCATTGTCACAGTTGAGAAAAACCTCTGTGGTGGCAATGGCCAAGCAGATCTCTCAAATCTCATGTTATTTAGAAACAGTTTTGCATTTCTCCACCAAGGGTGCTCTTCAAGGGAATATCTGAAGACTGAGGCAAACATTAATAACCAATGCACTTGTTTGGTTAAGGTTTCAGCCTTGACCTCCATCTTTAAGCCCTTGTTTGTTATTAATCACGTGCTTCCTGAATCAAAGAGAATATTTTTGCAGAGGGAAAATTGTTCTGGGACTGGAGCGTTATGCGCCAAACAGACTTGCCCAGATGACAAATAGCCTTCACATGATAGCCAAGGTTCATCCAGCTGCTCGGCCCCGTACCAAGTGATTGATGGTGTTGATGTTCTAAATAGGCTTAAGATATGCCACATATCAGGGCTGTAACAAAGTCCTTCAGATATATACTGTAAATAGGCAAGAAGGCATGTTCCCAGCATATGGCAAATCTGAGAGTGGTGTCAGGATTATAAGTAACCTCGCAGGGTTAGTCTGGTTTCTTTCGAAGTGAGACAAAAACAGTTTTCTGTGCTGGAATGAGCAGGGTCATGCGAGGTCTGCACGAAGCTTCCGATTACCACCGATTTTCTCTGTAACTGGACACCCTTCAGAGTTATAACAACATTTGATTTCTTAGCAGAGATCAATAAACTGTTTTTCTACCACAGTTCTGAGGAGGAAAGAAGAATAGGATGTGCTCAGAAGTTGCTGTCAGGAGTTTTTTATGTCTTAACGGAATCGTAAATTCACACCTGAATAGTTTTATCTTGATAACAACAGTGCTGGTTCTTTCTACTAATCCACAAAGGGCTGTTCATCGATATCCCACAGGATCCAGCAGCTGTACCACAGAAGCAACAGTTTCATTGATCATTCCTTTTGCCCAGAAAAATTTCCTTCATTTTGTATTTTGTATTGTCCATGCTCTTCACAGTAAATGCTGCATGCCTTCTAGGCAGGGACCAGAAGCACTCTTGGAAGTGCCAGGATACTGGAGGACAAGCTGCCCTCTGCTCTGGCTATGGGACTGGCAGAGGTTAGCGTGCAGGGTGGTAAGGTTTCTCTCTGCTTGGTCATTTGGAGGGGATAGTTAGCCTGCTTTAGGCTAACCCCTCCCTGACAGCTGGCAGGATTTCAGACCCCTCACTATGAGACACTCTCTGTTGCAGTTCCCCGCTTGGCATTTGATGTCTTCATCTGCAGCCTGGTAGCTCCACTGGAAAATGTGTGTTCCTGAGCCTGCAAGCTCTCCACATAGTCCCATATTCTTGCTTTCTAAGAGATTAACCCATCTTGGTTTTAAGAGTGTGTTTGAATGGTTTTCTAGGAATGACACTGAGGAAAGCATCTCTTGTGAAAAGGCCTTGATGGTGTAGGTTATTTCCTGGATAAAACCATTTCCTCAGTAATTGGAAGATGAGTCAGGCTCACATGTGCAAAGCCAACGTCTATACTGACTCACTCCAGTTTGGGGCCAGCAGTTCTCTACTGGATACCGCCATGAGAAGTGGCCAAGACAGCCTCTGCACTGCACCAGATCCATAGTGCAAATTAGCCAGAAAGTAGGATCAAGCAACTTCAAGGCATTCAGATTTATCCAAACCATACCAGTAAACTCAGGATCAGTCATGCCCTGAAACAACAGCTGAGCAACAGTGAATGGCGTTTCATAATAACCTGCTCAGTTTGGGGCCACAACATGGAGCAATTGGCCCATGTTCCTTTTCCACCAGGTCTGGCTATAACCAGCTTCTTAAGTGATCAGAGGTTTCAAAGTTCTCTCTTCTGTCATCTCCACAGACTGGCTGGAATTAGCTGAAATCCCAGAACCATGTATCTTTATTTACTGCTGACTCACTTCTTGTTGGCAGTTAAAGCATGGCCTACAGAGCCAACAGGATATCAGGGGGAATTAACAATTAAACTGTACACTGTTCAGGGTTCCATGGTGCCTCAAGTGGTTTTGTTTGCATTCATCCTGGAAGCAGAACAACAAGCCAGATTTTAATTCACATTGTAATTTAAGTGTGAGCCTGTGTGCTGATGTTCTTATCTCTATATGCTCCATTTCTATAGAGATCAAGCTCATTCACAGTCACTCAAGTTAAATCAATAGTGAGAGTTCAGAGAATGAATGGAAAATGAATAATCATACGATTATCTTCAACTAATTCAATATATAAATGAAAGCAGAACTAGCTTTTCCAGTGAATTCCTGTTCATAGGAAGCCTTCAGTGTGACACATCAAATGCAATGCTAGGAGTAAAGCTGGTCATGGTCGCAGTCATACTCTTGACTTTTGTGTCATTTGCTGTTGGGAGTGTTAAGGCCCTAATGGAACACCAGGGGTACATACTCTAACCTGCACAGCACAATTCATCAAACATTACCCAATAATTTGGGCATGGGGCCTTTAACTTCTCCTTGAATTATAGCCTGCATTTCAGAAAGACAGACAATCACAACTTAAAGGCTAAAAGTCATTGAGACTACTCCATTCCTATCTGACCTGCTCTGAGGGTTAATTACCCTTCTTAAAAGAACTCCTCTTTCTGTTCTGTAGCCTTTTCTCCAAGTTGCATGTATAACTGGTAATGATAATGAACTGTGATATTCCTTACTTTTGCTGATTTTCAGTTGTTGGGCAAAATAAATCAGCATGCCTGACTGGCTGGACTGATTCTACTAGCTAATTCCAGCTGGATAGTTCAGTTCAATGAACCATTTCAGTAGAATTACATTCGGGAGCAGGAAAGCCAGCTTTGCCAGACAGCCTAAACAGAGGGTGATGATCTTGTTCCCCCTTTAGTCAACAGCCAGGACACTCTTATGAGCTGAATTGAACTGAAGTTCATATTTGCCTGAGAGGGTAACACCATGCCAGTCCTTGGCATGTCCCTGACCTAGTTGTGTTGTGTTTCCGAGTAGAGGCTCCGGCACATCCTTCTGCTGACACTGCTCTTTGCAGTGGGAGGCTGCCACACCACGTAGCCAGAAGGACTGGCAGGTGGACACGTGTCCTGAGGCACATGGTGAGTGGGCTGGTGGGGAGAACACTGATTACAATGGTGGAACACCTTACCCTCAGCGAAAAATCCAAATACAAACATAAAAAGTGGGACTGTGCCAGTAAGAAAAATTGGCAGCTTCCTTGCCTTGGGATGCTGGAGCCTTGCAGATAAGGAGTTCCACAGCTAAAAACGTTGGCTCCTTCTCCCTCCCTTCAACCTTAGTCTCATGCACTTCTTTTAGAAGTGACCAAAAGGAATATTTCATACTGAACAAAGCAAAATATTTTTCCTTTCATATAGAAGAATTTAAATATTTTAGAACATCATTTAAACTGTTCCTTAGTTTTGTCTGCTAAGTCAGAGAACCAAAAATTATCTAATAACCCTGGATAATGCTGTCTTTCTGGGAATGACTTGTGAAGGTTGTACACAAGAATTGGTTTATCTGATAATGTGGCTTTCTTATATGGCCTTTACTGTAAAGAAATAACAAGGGGTTTTTCAGTTGTGGTTATATGGGTGTAAAGTTGAATTTGACCTAAACTCAATCTCTATTTCTACTAAGACTTGCATACATCAATATTAACTCACTGATCCTCCTGGAACCTCCTTCAGTTATGAAAGAGCTGAAGACATGATTGAAACCTACAGCAGAGCTAGAAAATAAATCAAGCCCTTTGCACTTTGGTCCCATGCCCTGACAACACTTTCTCCTCCTAGTCTTTGTAACAGAATATGTTTTGCATCTTATTGTAACACTTGTAATTCAAACTCTATTTCTTATTCTTCAGGCCCTGTAGATTAATGAGATTAATTGGTCCATCCCTTCCTTTCTACCCCTAGATATATTTTCTTACTACCCTCAATTCTTCACCAGCCTGAACTTCCCTAGTCCCTGAGGCTTTCCTCACATGGCAGGCTGCACAGATATTTCATTCTTGTGGCTCTCCGGAACTCTGCCCTGGTCTCAATGTTTCAGGAAGTTCAGTGCCCACCTCATCCTCCCTTGCTATGATGGAAAAGTGTTTGGACCTGTTCTCACTGCAGAGCAGACTCAAATTAGACTTCCAAAATTTAACAGCTGCATTGGGCCATTGATATAACAAAGCTGGCTCTAGTTCGCAAATTTGCAAAGTTTTAAATGCACCTAATGAAAGTTTGCCTTTGGATATCCCCTGCCTGTGAGCAGTTGATCTGCTCCACAGCTTTGAGTCTCCCAGTTACTTACAAATACCTACTTGTATACTCAATGGGCTCCACTGTGTGAGGAAACTGTTTAAAAATACATTTTAAAGAGATGTTTTCACTTCATGTGGTTTTTTGCCAGCAGTGTGGTTTTTAAAAATGTTTTTTAAAAGCTGTGTAGAGCACAGCTATGAAGCTGTACCTCAAAAGGCAAAGCAGAGCCCTTCACTTGCCGAGAGTGCTCAAGGGATCTGCTGTTGGAGCACATTGCAAGCCCTGTGCAATGCTTGAAGGCCTGGTAGGAGTTTTGCTTTCTTGTGTTGGAAAAACAGTGATAAGGTTGTGCAGAAGCAGGTGGGAAAGGTTACTTAAAAATTGCTTCAATATGGCCCTTGCTATAACATTATCTGAATTGGCCTGGATATTTAGAAGAGAATTAGCCATAATGATCTCACTCTGTCACTTTTCCTTTTGTTTCTACTTTCCCTAGAAAAAAAAATTAATTTGATTTTGCTACGAAGTTCAGTTGAGGTTTCTGCCTGGATCTCCTGTGTCCAACCCATCTCTCTGCCGTGCCCACGTCTGCCCTGGGAAGGAGCGCTAAGGGCACATCCAGAGATGGAAAGCCACATCAACAAAATTGCTCCCATCTAATCCTGCTGTCTTGATTAATGTCTGCTACACCAAAAGAGGTAGCAGGTCAGCCAGGTCCAGCTTCAAGGGGAGCTGAGTGTGCCAGTTTTCCCTCTTACTCAGTTGCTTCTCTGTTACTGCAAAGCAGCCTGCATGGAGATCCCATGGGTTGGGAAAAGGGTGATGGTTTCTCAGCTGGGTGGGAGCAGTCTTATGAAGGACATTTGCCTGCTGCAGACAAAATAGCTGTTCAGGGAGGCTGAGAATTATGAGACTTCAGACAACCACCAAGCCCTGAAAATATGTTCACTCACTCAATCGGCAAAGTAGCAAATGTATCACATTCTTAAAACAACAGTAAAATCTCATTTTACAAAATTTATTTTTGAGCCATGACAGACTCAAGATTGTTTTAATAAAAGAACAGAGCTCTCTCCCCTGTCCTATAAATTAAAAGAAATTTTCAGCTTGGAGCAATATTTTTGGTCAAGTTATAAAACAAAAGTAATCAGAGAAAAATGTGGAACACTTATGGAAATGAAGATAGCAGTTTCTATAATTCTCAACAACAGAGCAGTATCTGTAAGTTTTATCCATATGTACTTCGCATGTAACTGCAAGAGTAATTGGTGGCAGAGCCCCTTGTTTTCGAATGACATGCTAAAAGCAGGTTTCTGGCCATATGACAAGAACAGTTTCAGTTATTCAAATTAAATTTGCAAGGAACCTTTCTACTCTGTCATAAATTCTCTTTGCAAAATGCTGTGACAATGAATTCCTTAAAAGCAAGTACAAGTGGGGTAAGGTTTCCAGGGAGAGTTAATATCTGTTATTTGACCAGCTGATTTATCCAAAGGCACGTTTGGTTTTTTACAGTCAGATTTCTTGGTTCACATTTGATTTGTATAAAATCTTGAAACAACATATCTATTCAAAATATTCATGATTAATTCAAAGGTTTTCAAATATTCTTCTCCAGCTTGTAGAAATCTTAAAAAATTATAACCCTCAGTTGCTCCTGCTGAATTTTGTGTGCCTTGCGTTGAGCAAATTTAGTTTTGCTCTTTTTTCCCATTGGCTCTATTCAAGCAAAATCCTCCAGTTTTGTGTTTGCTGTCCAAAAATCCTTTTAGTCTCCTTTTTCTCTACCTTAAAATTCCACAAATATTAAATCCCAGGCTGAAAAAATTGTCTTCACACAATTCTGTACAATTTAATACCAAAAATGTTTGGAAGGCAAAAACATTCCAAATGCTAATAATCATCTGAAAGGAGACAACCAATTGGAGTAGGGAGAGCTTAATTTTTTTTTCCCAAAAAAAATAAAATAAAAAAATTAAAAAAAAATAAAAAACCCCAAACACTTCTTGAGCAAAAAAAAAAAGGATAAAAAAAACAAAGGAGCTAGAAGTGGCTGGGAAAAGATCTGGTCTGAGGAATGATTTTTTTTTCCCCCACTAGCAAAATAGGTATGGAAAATGTAAGTATGCACAGCTGTGTTTATTCCAATGATTAGACATTCTATTTCTCTGTGACCTCTCTGCAGTGAGCTGGCAAGACACCTGGGTATGCTTAGAACTGTCTCATTCATACATTTACATTTATTCAACTTGGACCTTTCTTTCTCCCCTTCCTTGCCCTTTTCTTCTCTAAAAAGACCATAGGAAAAAAAAGTCACTTGAATCTGGTCCACTCCTTCTTCTCTCTATTTTTATTGTGTTGGCAAGGTGTTGGTTAAGACTCTACCAATGCCTTTACATTTTAAATTACATCATTGACACTATTTTAACACTGAGCATAAAACTTTCTTTTTCAGGGCTTTTTCAGGCTGAATCAGAGTGAAGAGGTGGCTGCAGTGGATCATGTAATATGACTGCACATGTGTTGTACCAGGAGGGTAATAGAATCTGCATCCCAATGTTTGCATCTCCCATGCTCTATGGCTGCACTTGCATTTTCTTTATGCAAAGTATGTGTGCATGCAAAATCTGAGCTATCCTTGCACTAGTACCTGACAATTCTGTTTGATACTGATGGATGCTTAGAGGACATGGAGAAGTTTGCTTACAAAAGAAGAAAGTCGGCACAGAAATTTTGCAGTCCAGACTGTGTTACTGATGCAGAAGTGAGACAGAGTGGGGTTAAACGGTTTCCTCACTGTTATCAAAGAAGTTTGGTACAGAGCTGAAATTCCCTCCTACGTCTTCTGAGTCTTAATCCAATGCCCTACCTGCTCCTTCAATCTTGCTCTGCAAGTATGCATCAGGCTGGGAAGCAGGGCTTCCATATTTGTTTATCTTCTACTGTTATTGAAATCAGAAGCAGAATTTCCAGAAACTGAAAGTTGACAGATAAATTCCAGACTATTTCCCTGAAACTTATTATAGTTTGTCCCCCCGCTTCTTTGGATATCTAGATATTTCAGAGCACTAAATACTGACTGCAAACTGTAGATCCAGTTCTTTTAATAACTGCATCCTAACCTATTGTCATTTTCCTTAGAGTTACTCCAAGTTTGAACTGCAGAAATATGACTGTATATACACAGAATTACAGTAAATGAAATAATGATGAGAAGCATCTGTATATAAGGCACTCATTTTCCTTTCCTTTCAGGCTACCTGAATTCATTACCTGGCCTTCACACTGAGTGCTGTATACAATACAATGTCTCGTTTCTCCTCCATTCTGTAAAATCAGCTTTCTATTTCTTCTACTTCAAAACCATAACTCAAAAGCTCTGAATTGCTATTAGGTGTTAGTCAAAGGTGCATTTGATTTGCTGTTTTGGTAAGTTTTTACAGGAAATGTTTAGGAAGGAGTTATTCCCCTACATATATTAGTTTTTACTTTGCATGTGATTAGGATGTGTCCTGTGCAGGGTTGAGTATGCAAAGCATTCCACTTGGATCAGTAGCAGTGGTTTATGCTTAGCACCCAGCTGGAGTACCCTCCACACACAGAATTAAGCTATATGTTTACTATTTAATGTATTATTGTGTTTAATTTTTTATCATTATTTTTGGTTATTATTTAATTTATTATTGTATTTAAACACAATCTAAAGAGATAATTACTGGGAGATTTCTTGCACCCTACTCCATAACAAGGCTGAAAAGTCTTGAAACTCAAACGCAAGAAAACTCAACATGGTAACCCACCTCTTCATGTGCCCCACAACATCATCCTTCAGAGCTGGAGAAATGTAGACAGATTGAAAATATTTCCCAACAAAGTAGTCCTATAATTGGATTTGTAGGGAAGTGAAAATAAAAAAAACTCTTAGATAAATGAGTTTCTGTGTATTGGTTTGCCTGCCTTTGGCTAGCCCATAAATACACTGGAATCCATAGGGCCAGGTCTTCATAATTTGTCTGTGGAAAAGGGAGTTACATAACTTTGGCAACACAGAGGGAGGAAGAAAATGAGAGGAGCAAATGAGAATAAAAGTGAGGAGTAGAAGCAGCTAGGCTGGAAGAAGAGGGAGAGGAAGCATTGATGGGGATGTAATATGAAATCTTTTCTTTGTACTTGACTGAAAGACTCTTCAGGTGGAATATTTAATACGAAGTCAGACAAAGTTCTTGCTTACACAGTCATGTTACTAACCTTGTGTTTCACAGGAACGAGCTCTACTGGAAGGGGTAGCTGCATGGAGTAGTTTCCTCTGGTGGCAGAGCTGATGTGGCACGTTTCCACCACCTTAATTTAACTACTTGAGCTAACAGAAAGGACAATTATTTTTTTCAACCCCTAATATTTTTACAACTTGGATACCTCACTTGCCCAGTTTTAACGTTGCTGTGAAGAACTTGTTCTGGTGAACATAAATTGAAGCACCCCAGCAGAGTAGGGGTGCTGCAGATGACGGTGATAGACGACATCCCCTGTACCACCAGAGACACCATGTGCTTTAAGTACCATCAGGAGCATTATAGATATTTCTCTCTCCTTAGGGGAGGGAGAGAGGGGATTTGCTGTCAAGAAGCAGCCCATCCCCCAGTGAAATATAATGGCACTAGGTGACTGAATCCTTCAGAACCCACAGGGTCACACGTTGGAGGAACCCAAGGAGAACATCTCCCTGAGATGGGATGGCATGGCATGGCGTGGCGTGACATGGCATGGCGTGGCATGGCATGGCATGGCATGAGGTGAGAGCCCGGCTGCCTTGCAGTGCCGATGCAGCTGAAGCCACGTCAAGGTGGGGAGATCCGGGGAGCACCAGGGGAACAAGTTTATGAAATTCCTTTGAGCTCAAAGCCTTTTGCAAGGGTTGGGGAAGGGCTGCCTCCCCAGAGCCAGGTTGAAAGGAGGGCTGGAGGGAAAGGGTAGGAACCAGCAGCCGTCCGTGCCCTGGCCCCGAGCGAAAAGGTAGTGTGTTTGCCGCCTTCACCCCTCCCACCTTCCAGCCACATTAAAGCCCAATTATTCACGCTTGATGTCAGCAAGGCTGGGCCCCGCTCCCCGCTGCTCCCAGATCCCTTCCCCGAGGGGCCGGATTACCCCGGCGTGCACCATCGGGGTGGGGTTCGTGGGGCGCCCAGGCAGGCGGGAGCCCAGGGCCGGCACCCTCAGCCCCACATGGCGCCAGTTTCATCCCTCCCCTGTGCCTGGGAGACATCGCTCCTGTGGCCTCTGAGGTAGGACAGTGGCTGTGGAGAAGTCTGGCGAGTGTGAGCCCTGGGTGCTGCTGCAGCGGCACCACGGGCCCTTCAGGCACACCAGGCCTGCTGCTCCCAGAGGAGTCTGCCTTGGACGAGGAGATGAGAGGGAGCACCCAGCTGCCCCACGGAGCGGCCACAGGCACCAGGGATGATCTGAGAATTCAAGAGGAAGGCAATAGCGAAGGGAGAGAACTGAGCTGACCCTTTTTTCCCCTCACCATTCACATGCTCACAGATTTTTATCAGGCTTTTTAGCTGCAGGGCAAAGTGTTTCTTTATAGTTCCTTCCAAAGCAAAGCTGCTGCCAGATCCAGGCTGCGGCTTCAGCAGCTGTATCCCATCCCCCAGGCCTGCACAGCCCTGCTCAGGACCTGGGAGCCTTGCACGAGCCTGGCAGGAGGAGGGTTCTTGGAACCCGGTGAGGGTCTGTGCACACAGTGCTGTGGGCATTTCGTGAGGGCTTTTGCCAGCTTTCGCCAAAGCGTTTACCCAAATGCACGTGCCAAAATCCCGCTGCGGGGACGGGGATGGGGATGTGGGGCTGTGCAGCACAGCCAGAGACACCGCGGGCTCTCCTGGGTGCAGGATGCCGGATGCAGGATGCAGGATGCAGGATGCAGGATGCAGGCTCCTCTCTTCCCGGGGCCACCCGACAGGAACCGCGAGCCGCTGATGCTCATGCGGTGCCGAGAGGCAGCAGAGGAGGACCAGGTGTGAAATCCACGGCGGTGGGAACCAGTACTGCTCCCTCATCCCACCAAAACCAAGTGTCACATTGGTGGCGTCCCAGGACAGGGGCTGTGCAGCACCCACAGATGGGGAGGGACACAGGCAAGCTGGCAAGGAGCAGCTTTGCCCTCTCCCAGGGCTGACGACAAGCTGGTCACATTCTTGAAGCCAGAATAAGACACTTTTATGGCCTGTCTGGGTTAGTTCTCTCTCTCTCTCTCTCTTTTTTTTTTCCCTTCCCCAGCGGAAACTTATTCGTTTGTAATAGGAAGGTTCATTGTTTTCATGTCTGATATTTCTTTGATTACTTAAAAAGAAATCCCAGAGGCTTGTTTTCACAAAATAGTGATTGCATAATTGATGTGATTATGATGTATTTTGCTGTGTCACTGCAGCTCAGTTGATTATTTTGAGAAGCTCTGAGCACTGTTAGTGCTGCCATGTGTTGTGCGTGCGTGGCCCGGGCTTTCATCCCCCTCCACATGTGTACAAGAGCCTCTCAAACACTGCTTCCTCCGGCAGGGACTGCATGAAACCTTCCTCTGCATGAGGAAAATGATGCAGACCCACAAAGAGCTAATATGGGGAAATGACAGACACCATGGGGTGAGGGACAAAGTTTTTTCTGAATAATGGCTGTCTGGTGTGAATAATCTCCCTAGAATCAAATTTACCATGTGGATGAGCACACAAGTGAAATAGGCCAAATTCTAGGCTCTTTCCCTGGCTAAAAACGTACAGATAAAATGCAGAACAGTCAGGTGTTCTGGAAATAAAATTCTTCTGAAAACAAAAGCATGCAGCAGATTATTAGTGATATTAATTAGTTAGAGCCTGAAAAATGTATCAGCTACATGCAGGTTGGAAGTGTTTAAAAGCTCATCCAGAGAAGCCTTGGGAGAGCGAATTGCCTTCCTTTAACTTGGCTAGAACTTTTTAATTATTTTCAGCTTGAGGCTAGAGACCATCGTAAGAGTCCTTTCTTTCTCCTGATAACAATATTTTCATCTCTTTGCTGTATTCTTCTTTCTTTTCTTTCTAATTTAGAGATGAAACATTGCCTCCAGTAAAGCTTTTTGGCCAAATTTCCAGATTTCTGAACCTTTTGTTTTTCTCAACATGTGTGCAATTTTCACTATTTTTGTCCAGCAGTGACCTCTGGAATTCCAGAATAATTTTCCCTCCCCTTCCTGGTGCCCTCACGTGACCCAGGAACACAAACATCTGAGAGACCTCTGGGCATCTTCACATCTGCTGGTAGGTAAGATCAGAGCCATTGTGTGATGTATTTTTAACAGCAGGTGTTGGGCTTGGAGAAGGGTGTGTTAGGTTTTGAGGGGTTGGGCAGAATCTGCACTTAATTCTTAGTTCCCAGGCTATTTAGGAACAGCTTAAAAAACACACTTAATCTGTTTGTACAAATTTAACATTGTAAAACCACAATAAGGAATTGCTAATGAAGTGCAAGCCTGGATTTAGTTTCAGCTTTGCACCACTGCTGTCCTAAAAAAACAAAAAACCCACCCAAACCAAAAAAAAAAAACCCACCAACCAACTTTAAAGCTGAGTCCAAGACTCTAGTTTACAACTTATTTTCATGAAATACTATTGATTGATTACTTGAAGCCTGTTAATTATTATTTAGTCACGGTTTTCAACACAAACTCCTTACAGCAGCAAAACAAACAGTGTGGATGTTTTATCTTTTGCCAATTAACACAGTTTGAACATGAATTAAAATAGGCTGTTAGCTCAGGGTCTGATTCACGACTGCATCTTTCCTGGTTGTGCTGCTGTAATCCTGTTGATTTCTGCAGCAATGCGGGAACCTTGGTGCAAAATGAGAGAAAAGGTTTTTTAATTGACACCCCTCCCCAAGCCATGTTTAAAGGATCTTACACGAATGCCTCACACATGACTCTTTCATGGTCCGTTAGTAGAAATTTATCATCTAAATTAGACAAACAGTATAAGCAGAGTGTTTCTCCCAAAATATCATTGAAATCCTATTTTCACAGAAACTGCTCTCAAATTTTTTTATCAGACAAATCTAAAATGGTGCTTAGTGTTCAGTTATCTGCCAGGTATAAATGGCATAAATGGATGATTACTTTAAATACATTTTCTCTGAGAAGGGAGTTATGGGACCTCACAAAAGCATCAAGCTGTGACTACTTTCAGGAAATCACCTGGAAATAAATGATGAAGGTTGCTTGCATGTCCTTACATTCTCATTGCCTTTTTAGTCAGATAATTGAGTTCAGTATGAGCTGCAATTCATTTCTGCTATCACTAAGGAATAAATTATTTAATATTTGGGAGAAGAGACTGAATGACCTTTCAGTCACAGCATCTATGATTATAAATTCTCACAGCCCCTGTCACATGATTGTATCCATACCGAAATAAAGAGGGAGCTTTTAGCCTTGTTGAAATTGGAAAAATTTTGATAGTAATTTCACCAGTAAGATGGTTACACCTGTTCGCTTTTCTAGGCTGCATTTGAATTTCACCACATGACCTGTTGAGCTGTCTCTGACCAAAGTCAGAATAGCTATTTTTAGTAGATATTTTTAATAATTCTAATAATAATTTTTAATACTCTAAGGAGAGTAAGACTTTTTCAATTCACTTCAGTGTAAGTAGAACCAGAAACAAAGTAGAGATCTCTACCTCAGTAGAGGTGCTACTGATTGTGGTAGTGGATGGGTTTGGAAAACTCTTGGTTAATGTGCTCAGGATGAACAACCTCTACAGTTTATTCAGGCTATGGCTGCCCTCTTGCTCTTCTCCATCTGGGGCTGTTGAGTGCTCACTGTGGCTCAGGTCCTACATCCTGTAATGAGATACAGCAATGGACATCTTCCCCGAGCACATCAGATGCAAATGCCACTATCTTTAATGTGGTTGGAAGTAATTTTCAAACATTTCTATTCACAGTTAGTTGAGTCCAGACGGCATTATGAAAGCCGTCCTGATTGTGCAAATTTGTTTTACACTGACTGCTTCCATAATTGATCTGAACTGTCTTGGAATGTTTTTTAATAAATATTAAAATAATTATTACTTTAATTCCAGAGATCAGTTCTCGTACAGCTTGGTCTTTGCGTCTTTCACAGCACAACAAATCTAACAAATAAAGCAGAGAATCTGTGGGACAGTTATCCAGTCAAAGCAGTGGGGAAGTCACAACATGCATACAAGGCCCTTTCATCTGCCCTGTGATGTTTTTAAGCTTCTGGAAACTTGCTTCATTCCACTTAGAACACAATTTGGGTTAGGGCTCAGACACTGAGGATGTTTGCAGACAGTATTCAGCAACCTACATAGCTGTCCTGAAGTGACAGAGAAAACCTTTTTTACCCGTTTCATCATTCCCAAGAGAACGAAGGCCAACCATCTCCTCTGCCAGACTTCTGCACTTGCTAAGCATTGTCTCTCATGCCTCTCCCCTCAGAGCAAAACAGCCAGAGAAAGAGGGTAGCTCTCACTTCAGTTCGGTAAATCCACTGCTAGAGTTTTCATCCATGCTGATTGCACTTGATTTCTCTCCTACTTTTCTCCCCACTTGACCCCATGATTACCTCCTGACTGGCTTTTCCACAGGGGCATCTTCAAGAGCAGCAGTACCTTCAACCACAGAAATTACTTGAGACTCGAGCCTGTAAAACAGACAGGCTCCCCTTGCTCAAAGGGGAGGAACCTCATTCCACATATGCTGCATGGATGCTCTGAATCAGAGATTCACCACCATTTTTCTTACTGAGCTTTGTAGTTGGTGTGATGCCTGATCTGGAAGGTGTTCTCTGGAAATGCATGTCAGGTCAGGCCTGAAAGCAGGGGGTAACACTTTGTTTGCAAATCCCAAAAGAGCTTAGATGTGATTTAGGTGCTTGGAGGCTCACACTGTTATGACCTTGGCAAGTTCAGGGGCGATATTTAGGAATTTTTCTGGCAGGGAAATAGGCACCTCCAGGCATATGCAGCAGCTCAATGGGAATGCAGATGGTGGTGCTGAGAAATACGGTGGCAGGTAAGTGGTGCTAGGTGAGTAAACCTTTTTGTGAATCTATTCCAAATCCACTGCTTGTAAATAAGGATAATATCTGAAATGCTGGAACAGTGATCTGAAGGAAGTGTGGACTTGAAAAGAAAGAGGCTGACAGAGCCAGGAGAGATCCAATTGAAGAGAAAAAATCTATTTATTGAGCTTGTCCAGTGAGGATTATGCAGCGATATTTAATCCTCTGTTAAAAATCAGACCCTCTGCACTTATAGACTACCTTCAGTTACAGAGAAGCGTGGCTAGAATGTGGCTGTCAGGGTCGATCGTGTCCTGAGGGTGAGCTGAACTCTTACACTGTGTTTATGTAAAAACACAAGTGGTTCTTTTCCTCCCTCCATACCTTGATTCATAGAATTGCTGCAAGCAGGGTAATTAATCTGGTCTGTGCCTGCTCATCAAATCTTTCTTGTGGTAAGAATATCTCTGGTCTTTTTAAGTCAAAATTATTTTCATTTTGGAGAAAATTGCCTTATGTTTCAGATTTGGGGTTATCCATCAGGACAGGGTAGAGGCACCCTGCTGCCCATTTGAGGGCCAGAAGCAGTGCCTCCTGCACTCATTTGGCCCCGGGCATGCAGATGGACCTGGGCAGCCAGAGCCCTTCATGGGAGCTCAGCCCTGCTCAGCTCATCTCATCTCTCACAACTGCACTGGGGCTGCCCTGATAGCACCCTATGGGCTACCACAGCCTGGCTGCCCTGAGAGCTCATTGTGTGCCTGCGACGTGATTTCTCTCCTTCCCACTTGCTGAGGCTTGGGGCAGTCCAGCTGGGCACCCTTCTCAAAAGTCCTTCGAGTTCTGATTCATGCAGCCAGAATCTATTATAAGTCCTATGGTAGGAATGTTATACTTTATATTTAGAGTTAGCTGAATCTGGACAAAATACTATATCTTACCCATTACTAGAAGCTAAGCTGCATTTATTGTTATTAGCAAAACATGTTTTTCTTCTTGGCCTGTCTTTTGTTTTGTGTGGCATCTACATTTTGATGTGGAGATCTTTTACCATGCAAATACATCTAACCTCATCAGAATAGTTCACATTGGGTGCAGTATGTTTGTGCATTGGTGTTCTGGAAGAAAGCAGATTTTCTCCATGATATGTGGTTGGATTCACCTTAACCCCAAGAATGGATGCTATTGTTGTTGCTTTTCTCTGCACGCTCTAGAAGAAACACAGGGGAAGAGCAGACATAAACCAGATTTTTCAAACAAACTCTTGACGGAACAATGGATGAAATGCTTCTCTTGAAGGTTTCTGTGTCATCAAATGTTACTGTTGACACTCTGAATGTAGCAATAGTTGTTACGTTAATTAGAGTGGTGTAGTTCTGGAAACAGGAACAGTGAAAAGACTGTGTCTAGAAGGTACTAATAATCTTTTGATACCTGTATTTTTGCCGTTCTTTATTATTATAATGAGAGTGTTAATGTGCGAGGGAGAAATCATGTGTGTCCTTAATAAAGAATGAAGCTGCACAGTTGTTATCATCTTAAGTACCATATTCATTTAAAATCAAGTAGGCAACTCAAAGGTTAAGAGGTTTAATGTTCCTGAACTGTACAATTGAAGTACTATAGTCCAGGTTATTGTTAGCAATTATTCAAAGTGCTTGGGGTTTTTTAATAGAAACTTCATTTTCCAGAAGAAAGTCCCTCTTAACTTTAGCCAGCATTGCAGTGTGACCATTTAACTGCACAAAGAGCATCACAAGATGCTGTCATGACATAATTTGCTCCCAACAGCTATTTATATGCTGTTTGATAACCACCCTCAAACAATCTTAAGCCTCTCTGAAGTTTTCATGCCACATATATTTCCAGAGAAAATGAGAATGCTTCAGAAGTTCTGTACTTAGAGATTAATATGATATTCCACATGCATTCCTCCCAACATAAGAAATATGCCATTTGTTTGCAACTTTTCTAAGCATAAGAAACAGGCTTTACTAAAACAGAGAGTGTACCATAAGCCTATTGGACTGTGTGAGAAGAAAACAACAAGCACAGAATAAATGTTATGGTGAAGGAGTACTGAAGGAAACCAAGTAATTGCGGGAAGAGAGGAAGCTTAGAGAGGAATTACAGATAGTTTAGTAGTGTGTTAAGTGCAAAGCTGAACTCCACATATTAAGCACAGGCAACCATAAAAGTTAATTGATATAGATGCAGATGATTATAACGTAGCATTCACAATTAACCTTTAAAAATAGGGTCCCCATAGTGAGCCATATTCTCCTGCTGCTGGAGAAAATGTATATGAGCCTGAATCAACCCAAGGAACTTGAGAAAATGTTTTCAGGAATACTGCAAAACCTAGGAAATGCACCAGCAAAAGGGTAACTATTTACTGAAAGGCAAGATTCAGACTCTCTTGCCTACTTTTCATGTCTTTAATCCCTCCACGATATTCTAGAAGCAACATAACTGATGGGTGTTTTGTATTACTTCTCTTCCACTTGATCAGTCACAGCTGTGTTGTTTTCTTTGGTCCCTTAATAGAGGCTTATTGCCAAATACATGTACTATGGGATGGGTGTTCTCAGTCAGGTTCTTAAACTCACAGCCCTCTACTTCAGTAGCTAATTTACAGTCTGGTGCCTACAAATCAAGACCTTTCAATTGTAACTTTAATCTGCTAACATGATTTATGGAAGCTACAGCTTAGATTCAATTTAAGCAGCATCAGTTTGGGCCAGCCCTAGCTGAGTTTCTTCCTAAACTCTAACAAAACCCGGCTAGAGAGTGAATTCATTCCTGCTTAAGGATTCTCCCACAGCACAGAAAGACCACTAAGCCAAGCCACATGGGCATAGTTTCTTGCCTTTATTGATATGCACGTCATTCCAGTTTTACTTTTTTAGTTCAGAAGTTTGAAGTTTCTTTAAACTTTGCTGTGATATGTGTTTGTGTTCAAAGCAGTCTCTTCATATCAGTATGCAACAGTCTTTCCAGATCCTTTCAAACCCTTGAAGAGAAGAAGTCACCAGTACCTTCTTGCACGTTGTGCCCCTTATGGAGAATAAATAGGCTTCATGACATCATTTTCTGGTCAACAAATCGTGGAGTTTAGTGAACTGAGACAAAAATTTATCTCCATAGTACAGTTCCCTCACTTTTCAACAGAACATCATGTCTCAAAGTCAGCAGTTGAAACCTCTTTGCTATTACACAAGGAAGGACACTATCTGATGAGGCTGAGACACAGTTCCTTCTGGATGGTTAAAATAAAGTGCAAAGAAGAAAATGGGGCAGAGCCAGAATATGGAATGACAGACATCACCTTTACCAACATTTTCCCTGATTTTCAGTTGCTTCAGTAATGGAGCCATGTAGGAATCCCTTAAAATGAGGTCCTGGCCTGTCTGCTCAAGTAACCTAGGAAACCAGGGTGGCTCCCCAGGCTTCATCTCTTGCAAAGAGTTCCTTCAGGTCCCTGCATTGGCCCTGCTAAAGGTGAGGGTTGGAGGTGCTGAACCCCAGCAGCATCACTCCAAGTAATGAGGGTCCATGATGATGAAGACCATGCTGGGGACGCTTGCTTCATTCGATAAGTGTCATAAATCACCAGCATTAAAAAAAGAAAACCTGAAGGAGAAAATAGCTGTCTGTGCTCCTCTAACTAGCTGGTTCCCCTGACCTCTGGCATGATCCCATCCTAGTCAGATTGACTCATAACCAGTCCTGCTCATCCAAGCCACAGCTGCGTCAAGGCGCAGTGAGAGCCAATCAATCCCACCAACTTCATCTCTGTTTCATGACAGTTT
This sequence comes from Cnemophilus loriae, assembly GCA_013397755.1. NCBI lineage: Eukaryota > Metazoa > Chordata > Aves > Passeriformes > Corvidae > Cnemophilus > Cnemophilus loriae. The sequence continues at coordinate 564,470 of VZTF01004531.1, read as the reverse complement.
AATCACTGAAGACTGTCTCTTTGTTGAAATATTTTCCCTTGAGGTTTTGGATAGCAGAACTATGTCAAGGCAAACAGAACCAAAAAGTGAAAAAGGCACTTGGTCTCATCCAAATTCTTTGGAGTTGATACAAAAACACCTCTTCTGTGGTGTTTGCAGCAAGCATGCATACATGTCATGAGCCCTTAACCTCATGCAGTCGCAGCTCACAATTCAGCTGCATTTTACAGCTGAAATGGCTGCATTTTACATTCTTCATTTTATTGCTGTCAGTGATGACATAAGTTAGAGGATACAGCCTAGAAAATAGTCAGTCTCATCATACACGTCAGCTGAAGTGAAGAAAAGGTAACAGTCAGGGGGAACTGATGGCAAATATTTTATTCCCTGGGCCATATTCACTCTGGTGAAAATCAGGAATTACTACTGAGGTGTTCAGAGTTAAATTGCTCTGTAACGAGGCTGAGTGGGAACAGGGTCAGAGGAAAAATTTCTATTCCATTGGTGCCTTTTTCAGGTTATAGTTCTGAGTGCATACTGTCATATTTTCCTCCTCATCATATTTTTATACCATTTGATAGTATATTACCGATGTGGCTCCAGTTGCTCTTTTGAGATTCAAGTAAAAAAGCAAAATGGAGAGATAATAGAATCGAGTACAGAATACTGCTAATGTGGGACCTGAGTGTTTTCACCCTTCACTGAAAGACACATCCAGAGATGCTTGTTCACAATTCACAGTTCTGTTAAAAATAGCTAATCAAACCAATATTATTCATATGTACAAAAAATCTATCCTATACACAATTAACACTGCTGTAAGGAAAACACTTTTTACAATGGTGTTACAAAAATTATAGGTCGTTGTGCCCACCAAAGTTATTTTAGCAGAGCGATGTTGTTAGCACTGGAACTAAGCCATGTTTTCATAGTCAAATGATAGGCCTTTTCTAAGGTCGTGCCCACGCAGTACAAAGCCCACTAAGTGCTTCTTTGTAAAGGCTAAATGGAATTCACACTTCTACAGGCAATCATTTTATTATGATCATATGAGTATTCACAATGTAATTTTTAAAATCTTGTAAATAAAGCAGGCCAGTATCTAAGGGCAATCATTATGTGTCAAATTGAAAAGCTTGTGATTTCTGGCTTTCACTTACAACATATAACATACCATACAAGAAAATTAACATTTGGTACCTTACTCCGGCCTTTCAATCACATTTCTGGCTTACAGTTTTACAGAAAAGAAAAACTCACTTAAACATAATAGAAATCAAGGTATCACCTTTTCATAGTAAGAACTACCAATTCTCACATAACATTATGTGTTATATAAGTGGTGTGGAACCTTTAAAGAAGGAACAGTGAAATGTCAGTGCCTGAATTGAGGATACTGCTCAGACTTCACTGGGTGTTTAGTTTTCAGCACCCATCTTAGATAAATCTAGACCAAAGCATGGTCGCTTTCATTATCCACCACAAGTGGGTATTAACCCAATTAATAGATGACCCATGAAAATGTATTTTTAGGTAATGCTAGGCAGGGTCTCTTCTCTACCCCTCAGCCTCTAGCCATCATTGGGGTCTCTCTGCAGCAGCTGGCTTTCAAGTCATTCTGAACAGCCACCAACATTCTCCAAGAGCGTGTCTAAACCTCTTCTGAGTCATGAGTACCGCAGACCTCTGTGGCAGCCTGGGTGATGCCTTCCCCGCAGTAGCCACACAGGTGGGGCAAAGGGCACAGAACTGCCAGCAGGCTGGTATGTTTACATGGTGTTGCAGGGTTGTCTAGCTTGCCCTCAGTGCATTTTTTGTCATCTCCTTGTAAGGAACCCTCCTATGGAGAAATACCATAAGATAGGTGCCTAACTGACTGGGTACCATACCAAGAAGAAAGTTTAGTGTTTCAACATTAAAATCCAAAGATATCTCAAATACAAAACTCACTCCTGACAGGTTCTGTCTTATACACATGACACATTGCTTTTTTTTTTCCATTTAGTGAGCTGGGTGATGAAATAGAAAGTATGCTTACTAGAGCTAGAGATTCTGATACTGCAGAGATTGGTGTCATATTGGAGGACAGGCTGGAATTCAAATTGATCTGACAAGCTAAAGAAATTGGCTGAAAAAAAGGAAAAGAGAAAATTTAATAGAGACACATACATAGCATTAAATTTAGGTAGCCATGATCAAGCAAAAGCACAACACGGAATAAAATTGGTTAGGGAGCCGTTCAAAAGACGAGACAGGCATTATAATGGAGCACAGGCTGAGTAAGTCAACCCTGTCACACAGTGGCAAAGAAGTCTGACTTCATGTTGGGTGTCTGAAGAATGCTCCTTTTCAGCTTGCTGGGCATCTGCAGGCATCCTTCTGCTCGAAAAAGTGCTAGTCCAGCTTCAGGTGCAACAATGCACTTAAGTTTGGCTACTGCACATCAAGGAAAGTGAGGACCTGTCAGAGACATCCCAGAGGCAAACAATCCAAAGCACCCTTTGAGGAAGAACTGAAGAAATATCAAGAGTTGGGCTAGGGACTCCAAAGAGGAACCACCATAAAATATGTGAAAGGGCTTTGCCAAGAAGCGAAACATCTGATCACTGTTTCTATGGTGTCAAGAAGCAGCAACATATTTCAACTGCAGCCAGAAAGACGCAGGCTGAGCACTTTAAGAAAAATCTTTCTAACACTGCAGATAGTGGAGCGCTGAGGTTTGTTGGCTGGCAAAGCAGTGAAGCACCTGTTGCTATAAATCTTATGGACTGACTGGACAAATGTGTCTCAAGGACAGCATGGAAATGTTGAGTTGGCCTTCTAAGTCTCTTCCAGCCTTTTCTTTTGATTAGCTTGGATGTGAATCTTATCCATGAGGTCTTACTTGATGTAGAGCCTTTGCAGGACAGTTTCTCAAACTATCCTGGGAAAGCAGATCCAACAAATAGGCAGCAGGATTATTCCCAAAATGTCTAAAAGGGACAAAAAGCAGCTCTGAACGACAGGAGCCTTGTCCTTAAATGGGCCCCTAGATTGGTTCATTCTTCGGGTTTAGCCCATCACCGGAATTAAAGGCCAGTTTTTTAAAAGACTTTTGTAGTATCACAAATGAGAAAAAACCCCTTTGCTTTCCTTTTATTTTTGAACACTGTAATTCATGAATCCTGTTACCACAGTCCACTGGCTCAAATCACATTGCATATATCAGTGCCATCTTCACATGAAAATTTTTATTATTTTGTGACTTAAAATAGTGTGATACTATTGTGCTTGTTTGTATCAGTGCATGCCTGGGAAAGTGGGGAGACATAATTTGTAGTGTCTCCATTACTGTTTTTACAAATCTCATGTTTCATGGCTAGGAAGTACAGAATTTATACAGATAAGTGGCAATGAACCATAACTAAAAGATGAAAACATAGGTCCAGAGTCCCTGGCACCATGCATTAAGTGTCAATAGTACATTAAGTCTGACCCGGGAAGGGAAAGGTGGGGCCTGCCTTCTCAAAAGGGCTTACCATTTTAGAAGAATCTCACCATCTAAAAGGGATCTTCACAGCTAAATATGTCATTTTTCATTTTTGTGCACATACAGATCAAGGGAAGGCTGTGAGTCCATGGCTCATAAATACTTCTTAATCTCATTTTCTTTGGGAAGTGCTAAGATCTGGTCTCCTTTACTTTGCCTTCTTTTATTTATTTTTGAACCCAAAGCCTCAGGTCTTTAGAAGAGGAGGAAAGTTGCTTTGAAGTTAATTTTATATGTAGAAGCAAACCCTGACCATAAAAATGCTTTCAGAGGGTCACAGGACTGTCAGGAGATTGAGTTGTGCTGACATTTCCTAATACTGGGGATAAGGCAAATTCCTTTCACCTTGATGTGAGATATTAAACTTTCTCTGGTTTTATGGTTTAAAAATTGTATCATACAAATTAAAATTTGGGAGGACTTCTTCCTTTGCTATTATCAGCATTCCTACACCCAAATTCTCCAAGAGTGCCTCTGAACTTGCATTCGCTATGAGTGTAGCTTTGCATTTGTGGTGTTACAGCTTAGACATCACACAGATGGTTTTATCACTACATCCTATATCTCTTTCCCAAGTGACTACCTGACCACCAGATCCATTGCAGTCTTAGCTCTGTTTTCCCACTAACCTCTCCCTTTTGCTATGCTCTCCTTGCAGCAGTGACCTCCAGGAGCATTTTGGTTGTGCCAGAGCAATGACAGCATCTCTGCCCCGACACTGCCAGTGCAACTAGGAGCTGTTTGGTTTCCTGAGGAAAAGAGAACACTTCCAGAAAAAAGAAAGCTGAAGGCAAAACCAGGTAGAGGGGAACGTGTGAGCCCTAGCAACCATCACAGCAGGCATGCTCTGGCCCTGGAGGAAGGGCAGGTGAGAAAAGCAAATGGGCCCTGGATGATGCCACACAAAACCATGGAGGCTATACCCTTCAAAACTGACAAAAATAGCATCCAGAGGCAGAGCAATGGTAAGCTTTTTGGTACAGAAAGTTAAAAATATGCTATAATATTATTTTATATGTGAAAACACTTACGCAATATGATCAAAATAGGCCAGTCCATGGCTGGTATATCTAGTCCTATCACAGCTAGCATATGTGTGGATATATAGGTGTATATATGATACTACACTCCAAAAGGGAGTTACTTGCACAAGTATGGATGTCTTTTAATTACAGGCTACAAATGCCCTTGCAGAATCAGACACCCAAAATGACTCATAGCTGCTTCTACGAGGCTTGATCATTATGACTTATTCTTATCTAATTTTTTGCTTTAAAAATTCACACTGTCTTCTTCATGATGTATTTTTCACCATTTCAATTTCCATCTTTTTAGGACATCTTTAATGGATCAGCTGAGATGCTACAAAAATTAAACTGAGTCATATTTCTTAGCACAGTTTATAAAGAAAAATGTTTAACCCTACATGTCACTCCTTAGAGCCTAACTGAAGAACAGCCTCAAACAATGGTCTTTTGGTAAAGTACAAGTTTTAAAAACAGTAATTTAACACAGTTATGATGCAAACACATTTCTTAAATCTCCATAATTTTCTGGCATTTCTCTGAGTTCAGCGAATATATGTAAAGTGCTTGCACCCAGATTAATGGCATGCCAGAAATGAGGCATGTCCAGTCCTATCTGGGCTAAGTCCCCTGTCCACCTTTCCTTGGGAGTGCCAGTCTGAAGGTATTTCCCTAAAACTCTCACTTCTGCCTTCAAGTCACCTTTTCCAACTAACCTGACACAGTGGAGAGAAGGGTGGGTTTCTGACTCATTTTCTCCTCCCTTATAAAGAAAGAAAATCTCTCAAAGCTCTCCTAAATAATGTTCATAAGCTTCCAAAAATCATGTTCATGTTTTACTACCAAAAAAGTGGCTATTAAAAAGCAGTGTTATCCACACACCCCATTCCCCTACAGCTCCCCACTTGCATCTCCCTGTTGGCTGGGTGCACATATGCTCACCCACAGCCACACCACAACGTTTTCTCCAAAGGTATGGTCCAGAATATTTATCCTTAAATGTGTCATTTATAGAAAGCTTTTAGATTCCTTGTCAGGCTCCCACAAGGTTAAAAGAATATTTGGCTGTATAGGAGGGATGAGGTGAGAAAAGGACATCCAAGATGGCTCAGACCATTGGAGACAGGGAAGATCTTGGCATGTTCCCAGTTTAAAGAGTCTCTCACAGGGATAGACCTTCTTCCTGAGTCTGTCCATGTGCCCTATCAATGATGCAACCAAAAAAGCATCACAATTTAAATTCAACCAGCGAGTGAGAGTAGCAGGACCATGGCAAGGTGAGGGCATTGACACCTACTTTGGGGTGAGAAATGACATGTGGTATGTCTGTGTCCACGTGGAGAAGGGCTGTGGTTTCTGAAGCTTCGGGTGGGCACCCAGAGGTAGTATGACTTGCACTAGGAAAGACTTTGATGTGTTGTAATTTGGTTGCCTTCAGCATGGAAATCCTTGTTATGGTGGTTCTGTATTTTCATTTGAAGGTGCATTAAACCATTTTATTTTTAAGATCTATCAGATAAATGGTAGAACAAACCTTTGAGCGAGCTGGTAATGCATGCTTTAGGTTACTTTATCTCTGGGAATGGGCCAAAGTGGTTTCTGTGTATGTGCGTGTGCCTGTGTAATTAGCCCGCAAATTCAGACTCAGATAAAAATAACTAGGCAATGAACGTAAATAATCAGGGCCATGATACATATCGCTCCCCAGACGTGATTCCCATGCACTGAGAAAACACAGGGACTGTAAAATGTTAGAGAAATCTCAACTTTCATTTCAATCCCTGGAAAATGCTCTGGTGGAACACAGATACCCCCTCACTTTAGTACCTTTCTCAAAAGGGAAATAAAGCAGAAAAGCTGGACAAATTTCCATGCATGAGGAAGTGCCTAGGACACTAAAGCCGGTGGCAGAGTCTAGGCAGATGTTGAGAAGGGAAGCCATGGGTTGCAGAGGTTGCAGGTTTGGAAGCAGCTTGCTGCCATGCAGGACCCAGCAGGGCGTGTGACAGCTCACACCTCCTATCCCAGCCTCAGCAGCAAAGAGCTCAAGAAAAGCGAAGCTCAGGTCATTGCTGACAGAAAACCTATACATCCCGCCTGTCTGGACTGCACAGCTGAGAGTCTGGGCACACTCAGGCATTTGGCCATGCCTCCCAAGGACTTCAGGGACATCTTTTCCCCATGGGCAGCTTCAGGGCTTGCGCCTCAGGTAGTGCCTACAACACATGGACATCCGTTCCTGCAACCAGGCAGTCTTGTGCATGCAGAGCAGCCTCCGGGAACCTCCACCCAACATTTTTTTCCCTTCCCTGCAATGTGGCTGTGGCCAGAGGTGCCTCCACAGTGCTGGTAGAAGGCTTGTGGAAACAAGTCTTCAGCCATCCTGCTCTTTTGTCACCTCACAGGAACCAGGACACACTTTGGAAGTGCTGACTCCTGCTGCCACCAGTAGCCCCTGCTGCCCCTGGAGTTGTGCTGACATTAGTAATGATGGAAAAATGCAAGGGCAAACTCTGGAGGGCAGTCTCCCAAAATACTTTCTACAGATACTTTCCCAGAATGAGGTCAGAGGAGCTGTAAGCAGCCACTGTTGGCACACCTGGGCAGTGTTACATGTTGCAGGGAGATGCAAGGGAATGGAAATACATGGAAACATGATGCTATCAGAAAGAACTGTAGCTGTAAAATTTAATAGTGTGATTTGTGAACAATAGTGACAACACCCGCCATAAGTCACAAAATAAAACAGAAATGTGTGGAAACTGTAAATCTTTCTGAACACAATTGGTGTAAACCCTTGTTAAGTTTTATCACAAAGAAGGACAAACATCATAGAAATTCCAAACATCATTTTACTGTTCCTAAGCTTGTCTCTTCTCCAAACAGTAGTCTGGAGCCTACTAGGGAAAGGACACTTTATCTTACCTCGCTGCTTCTCACTCCAGTGTTTTTATCCTCTTCACCTTGTTTTGCACAGGGAGGTAACATTTCTTTTTGAATCTCAAGAGGAAAGGCACAAACACTTTCAAGACAGATAACTGTTAATACAGTAAGAGGTAGGAGACAGGGAGTTATAAAACCCAGTGCCTTATCCCACAGTGGGGAGCCCACGATACTGAGGTGGGCTCTGGTGAGGATGTGCAGCTCTACATTTCCATGCACTTTGACACTGCCGAGCTCATGGTACAGGTTCATTTGCCTCTCATGGGAAGAGAGGCTGAGTCCCAGACCAGCTGGGTGAATCCCTGACCAAGCTGGTTTTCCACTTATCCTATGTTTCTACAGCAGACTGATTGCTGACATCAGGAACATCAGAGAAGTCGCAGCAGAGCAGCCCTGTTCTGCTGACTGGAGAAAGTGCCAAGCACAGAGAGGCTGACCTAGCCTTTCCAAATCAAACCTCTCTGTTACCTCTTGCGGGTCACAGCTCATGTCACACTGGGTAGCAGGGTACAGCAGATCTTGTGGGAGGATGGAAGCGTGCATGACCTACGGGCTGTTCAAGGGTGGCTTCAGCCCCAGAGAGTGGATGGGAATAGTGCTGAATTCCTTTTGCATCATTTGGACTGTAACAGCCTGGCTGTATATCATTTTCCTATAGGAGAAGAATAAACAGATGAAACTACTCAAAAACATCCCAGAATTTTGAAAGACATTCCGTTCTGGGCTTTGAAACACAGTCCACTTAATCAACCATTTTCCACTGCAGTGACACTGTGTTGGTCCGGTAGTTCTTGAGGTTTACACTCAGCTGTAGTTTTGCTTGGAATGTGAACATCACTAATAATCGAATGGACATCCTCAGCTAATTTTTGGAAGGAAGAAAATTGCTTGATTTTCCCTCTAATGAATACCTCTGAGCTCCTGCACTGAAGGAGAAGGCAGGTCATAAAAAAGAAATTCGTTTTCTCCCTCCCTTTCTCCCTGCAGTCTCCAACATTCTCACTCCCCAGTGCCAACAGCATGCCACAGCATTTTCATACTCAGTCACCTGCTTCAGGAAGGAGACATATTTTGAAGCACTCACTGCACTTTCCACTGCTCAGCTATGTATACATTCATTTAGGAGGCATGATGTGGGATGTGGATTTGTATCTTGACACAAATGTGTTGAAGGTCTCCATGTGTACTTAACACTTACCATCCAGTTACCACTAATTCAGGTGAGCAGGGAATGGAGTGATTTGCTTCCCAGTATGACCAGCACTGCCAGGCAGTGCTGGAGCACTTCTGATCACTCATTTGCAGAGCCTTGCACAGTGTTCAGGACCTCAGGCAGGGCCATGGAGCAGTGACCCCCTGTGTGACAGATGTGCTGCACGTGCGATGTTGAGTCCTCTGCACCCAGGCCCACGGACATGGTGCACCCTGATCTGTGTGACAGTGGGGCACAGGAGTTGCTGGCCAGGGAAGATCTCTTACGAGTGGGTGCCTGAACAGTACCCCTGGGGCTCACGCCTCAACACATCACTGACTGCCCATGAGAAAGCAGCTTGCCACCTTCTCCCACTATCAACTGTTCTGCTACCACGCGACTTAGTAATGCTTACTGAGCCAAGGTTTCAGCACGGATGCTTATGGACACACATGTTTTATCTCAGGTTCTTAGGTTATTGCTGGTATCACCAGCTTTGCTGACTATAGATTGTTCAAGAAGCTTTATTGATGGCAGCATCTGAATAATTGTTGTTTGACCATTTTAAATGCTAAATATGATCAAGGCTTGATATCAGAATGGTGATAGAGATATGTTATTGTTCAGTGCATTGTAATTTAAGTAACAAGATTTCATCTACCCATCTTTTGAGTACTTTTGAAATAGAAATATTGACAGAAAGCTAACTATTCTCAAATGCCACAAATTTATCCAAAATATCTATGTACAATTTACATTTAATTTCACAGTCAGCTGACTCCAAATCAATGATCTGATTTGTTTTCCACCTGTTAGCAGATGCCATATGAACTAGTGGCTAAAGGAGACAAGAGTGTATTAATGACATTTTACAAGTCCCTGGTGAGAATTTATCTCAAATGCTGTGTATCACTTTGATGTTCTTTCAGGAAGGAACTTGAGTTGGTGCCCACAACCAAGCAGAGTTAGAACCAGTGACCCTTGAATTACCTTTCCAGTCCTGTTGTCTTGTGTGCCAGCTGGCACATGAGAATGAGCTGAATTGATTTCTTTTTCACAACTATTCAAATAATTGCAAAAGCACAACCTCACTTGAAAGCATACGCTAGATTTAGCTGCAACTATAGGACATCTTATTTGGGTTAAAATTACTGACTGGGATGTAGACTAGGACACAGCTGTGTTTCTGGCATCTGACACACTGGCATTTGAAAATGCATTGCACTTGTGTCTTGGTGAGGTGATTTCTCAGCTTCACTGAATTATGGGTAGTTTTACCACTAGTTTTAATGCAAGATCAACACTTCTAGAATTAGCTGAAATCAGTGCTATTATCCATATTTGCAATGACATTTTTGAGATCAGAATCTGGTCCTTGGTTTCCTTTTTGGTGAACTAACATATTTAGAAGCAGAATCTTAAATTCTTCTAAAAGTTTGTAAAACTCACATCTCCAGGCCCTTCCACAACACCAAATTCTCTGTTTAGCATCCCAGCTCTCCCAATGAAGATTTCACTTTCAAACCTTCTGCCCGAGATCCTCCCTTGAAAGGTTTATTCCCATTCAGGATGGAGTGCATGGAGTGACCCAGGGTGGAGCAAGCTGCCGTGTGCTGTCTGGTCCATGGTAACCTCCATCTCTGCATATCAAACGTACTGGTTCCTGTCAGTGTGCTGAGAGAGGCAGCAGTTTTTGCAAAGCAACTAGTGAGAGGCAGCTTGCCAGGAGGGATGCAAGGCATGGAAGACACAGGCTCCCAAGGATGCCAGAAGCATAGGACCCAAAATAACCACCTGGAGTTGCTTATGTCTGTGTCTGGCCTTGCTGGTTTTACTCCTTCAAGGGCTCTTGGGCATGAGGGGTGTTTGTAGCACATAACCCTAAGCATCTCACCTAGTGACCAATGTGTGGTACCAGCTATCGTGGCCATTTTGGCAATGTCTCCCCAGAGCACCTACGGCTGGCTGGCTGCTGCTGCCACGGAGCCTTCCCTCCTTGGGCACTGTGCAGCAGAGCCTGCCTGCCTTGCTTCAACCCCTGCACTGCGTGCCTCGGATTGCGCTGTGCACGTACCCACGCACACACACACATCCCTTCTCCCCTTTCACCACCTCCCCTCAGGTCCAAATGTATCTATGAGTCACTAGGGGAAGTGCACCTGATGACCTCGCAGCCATAGAACAAAACATGAAGCATCAAAAAGCAACCTCATGTGGGAGCTGGGGACCAAGCCAGCTAAAGCCTAACTGCTCAGATATTCATATCTGGGGTTTTAGCCACTTTCACAGTGTTTTCCAAGCAATTGTAGTTTTTTGCTGTAGGAGTTTGACAGATATTCAAACTTTGAAGAGGTACGTAAAAATTTACATCTGGGACATTATGTGGTATGTCTGATTGAACAAAATGCAAGTAATTGAATTGTCATAAGAGAGATGGAAAGGTTATTTAAAGCTTAAAGGTTGCTTTTAATCTATAGATGTATCTGGCATTGATTGGAATAGAGAAGTTTAATATGATCACGAAGCAGAAGCATGAACTTTTGCTATTGATGCTGTTTGTGCACCATTAAAAGAGACAAAGAAAGTCATTAAGGAAAAATTAAATTGTCATAAATACCAACAATATTTCAGTGTCCATGTAAGGGTGCATGTAGGTGTATTTAAATTGGTCAAGATTTTTTTCAATGTTTTCTGAGACAGGAAAAGCATTTCTTTCCATTTATATGCCTTTTAAAGTAATGCTAGAAATTATTTTTAATAACACAAATACTACCCTGCATGGGAGAAGAGCTCTTGTGGTGCATTTGAGGGCAGTAAATCCTATTTTCTACCAAGATTAACAGGTTTTGCAGGCTGAACGTGCCTGAAGGCAGCTGTACTCTACACACCCAATTTTTTACAAAACACAGCAGGACAGGTTCATGTCTGGTGTAATCCCTTTGCCTCCAGAACATTTCAGTCTTGGCAAATTGGTCTTAGAAGCAAGCAGTATGCTCCAGCTTTCCACTCAGGGCCAGTTTTTCTTCTATTCCCCCTAGACCAGATCCACTTCCTGGGCTAGGACATTTTCTTCACAGGGGCAGGACACTACAACGTCAGCTCTGTGCAGTACAAGCAAGAAAAATAATACTAATCTTCCTTCAGGGGAGAAATGGTGCAAAAATCAGAGATGGGCAGGACATCAATGGTACAGATCCCATTCACAGGCCCTATATGGAACTGGTTTTGGCTGGAATCTCACCAAACAATCCTTTTCCTTCCTTAGGAAGTCCTTGGAGATCCAACACCTTTCCACTTGTGCAGGAGATCTCTTGTGCATCACAGGATGGTGTGAGCCAGACCCAGAGCTTCACACTACTTTAATGTGGTGGCCCCGGGTTTAGATTCAGTTTGAGATTTGGAGCAATAGATATCAGCTCATCCACTTGAAAACACAGCCAAATTTGCTGCTCTTTCCATGTGTTGTGGCAGATGTCATTCGTGGCTGTGCATCCACCTCACTACTGCTACACCCATGCAAACTGTGCCTCACCACAGGAAAGGAGCTGATCCAGTTAAAATTCTCCTCTCTCCCTGTCAACATGCAGAAATGAAGACAGAAACTGCTGCCTCCATGTTGCTCAACACGCCGGGCATTTGAAAGGGCTTTTAGGTGAACGTGGAGCCAAAGTGTCTGTCTCCGCCCACTCTCCTTTTGCCAAAGAGGCAAGAGGGAAAAAAACCCCATAAATATAGTCCCCGTCATTGTTCTCTGATTTCAGTGGGCTGCTAGATGTGTGTGTGTTTAGCAGAGTTTCTGCAATAAAGCACCTCCCTATTTTGGAGGAGAAGAAGTTCTTTTCTGTGTGTGCAACTGACTCAGAGACTTGTTTGTCCTGTGGGAAGAGTTAGTTGCAGGATTAACTTTGAATACTTTGATATTCAGTGATGAAAAAGGACACACCAACACGAGGATTTGGGGAGGCTCAGTATGTCCTTCCTTCTTGCTTTTTACACACCTGGAAGCTGGGCATGAATGACAGATTGCAGCTTCAGTCCTGGAAATAGTCTCTTGAGGTTTAATCCAAAGAGCAACAATGACATCATGAAACCTGGTCCTGCTCCACTGAAAAAACACGCAGCTGGCTGCAGGTGTGACTGCAGTCAGACTCTAATGGGTCAAATTCACAGTGGAGAGAGGCTTCAGTGTGGTCAGTCAAAGCTGCCAAAGACAGAAGCACTGTAAAGCAGTGTCCTCCAAGGCATCAGCTCACCCTCCTGTATCGGTATCTGATTCAGAAATGAGGCAATGACTTGGATGGTGCACACATGTCTCTTTTTGCTGACAAGAAAGGAAGAGGAAATGCTGGTAGCATCAGCCTAGCATTCTCTCAGGAAAGACTTAAACACCAGAGCTTCCTCAGCCTGAGAAGATTTAGAGCTCCAACACAGTGTAAGCTCTCCAGAGCATCTAAAGCATCTCAGGAGAGTATCACCTGAACAATAATTAAACTCCATAGTGTGCTAACTTGGATATTATCCCTAACCTTCAGTTTGTAACCTGTAAGTACTTAGTCATTCATTCTGCACACATTCAGAAATTACAGATCAAAGCTATGATTCTCAGACTGCCCAGCACCAAACCAAATCTTTTCAGGAGGGATGATAAGAGATGGAGTTATAATGGGGCAAAGGATCCAATGGCACAGGGTGCATTTCTTTCACTCAAGAAGCTGATAAAAACATTTGTCTCTAAATCTTATTCACAGTGGCTCTTCTGATACAGATGAGTTACAGTAATTACAAGATAAAGTATTTCGCAGTGGAACCAGAGAAAGAAACAAATCTGAAAGGCAGCTGTTGCTCTGCAAGATCAGTGTGGTTGCTACAGAATTTCTCCTCTAAACCTTCCAGTAGAACATCCACACCTACACACACACTTGGCATGAAACACTCCCATGAAAGCACTAGCTCTGTAGAGGAGAAGAGGTAGGTATGACTTTCTCTTTCAGAGTCTCAAACGAAGAACAGTATATACCAATCATTGAACTCTTAGTTACTTTTTTTTTTTTAAATAATTCCCTCAGCTTGGCTTTTGAAGTTAAGAAGTATCTTACATCCCATCCTTAGGAAGCATCTTTCTGTTCTTCAAGTCACTGGAAGAAAATAATTTTCCACCAGCTACCAAATCTGTGGAAAATACAGAACTCATCCTATCTCAAAATGGGTTTCATTGCAAGGAAAGTAATCAGTGTAATTCCAAAAAATAAAGAGCAAATCCTTAAGTTTTTTATAAGTTGCATTAGACGTAGTTAAGAGGCTAATGGTATAATTACATACAACGAAGTGGGTATGCTGCAGCATCTTACATTTCTTGAGTAGACTGGAATTTGTACCCCTCTGTAAGGTCCCCACAGCTGACACATGAGAAGGAAACACAGTCACAAATCTAAGTCACAAATCTAAGGCTGCAGTGCTGTCCTTCCAAGGTCCTGTGGCACCAGCAGGTCTTTAAGGGCAATGGGAAACCAAACTGCCTGTAACTAAACTTCAGTGACATCAGCTGATGGTTTACCAGTCTCACTTTAGAATATGAAACATTTTCAATGACCTTGCATTGACAGAAAACTGTCCCTTTACTTTAGACTCTAGTTTGAGTTACATCATTCCTGCAGCATCAATGCAACTTCGGTAGCTCACAGTGCAGGATGGCTCATCCTGGGTTTGGACACAGTGATATTTAGAAGCCTTTCTTGCTGAGGGCTGTCTTCCTCCTAAGGAGAGCTTGGCATTTGCCTTCAAAGTATAAATTTCACTGGGAAAGGGAAAGAATGGCATCTGATTTATGAAATTATGGACCAATTAGAGTGGGCAATATTTTTTCACCAGGAGTCTGCTAAATGAAAAATGCAGATTTGTCAACACTAAAACTTTCCAGGAATGTCCCACTTCACCAACTTATTTTCACATACAAAACTGAGGAGAAATTCCCTCAAAATTAAAATCTTTTGTTCTAACATTTTCAGAAATGAAGACGTGGTGTTTCTTTGCAAAAACAGCTTTTTGTTTTGAGATGCCTTTCAGCCTACTTTGAAATAAAATTGAAAACATTTTTTAAAATCTCAGTTTCAAAACAAAACATTTCATTTGGGGATCAAACAGAATATTTCATTTAAGTGGTCAGAAAGGCTTTTTATTCTTGGGAGCTGATGATGAATCAGAAAAATTCTTTCTTTCTATGACTCTGATATATGCTGTTTCGAAGCTGCTTTGATATTTGATATTTATTACCTTAATCTTATTTGTGCCTTAGCATTACTGGCTATAATGTCTCCATCCTTGCCTGATGTTAGATGTTTAAATACTGTGGCTCTGAACAGTGCTGGAATGGAAGCCCACTTAGGGATCATGAGAACTGTTGGCATAAACCAAGCAATTATAATGGGACTGCTGACCTGGTAGATCCTATTGATCACTGACAGTCAAATAAATAACATGTCCAAGTCACATAAATTTATGTCCAAATAACATGGGCATAAATAGAGGATATAATAACAGTGAATTTTATTTATAGAAGAATTTGAATGTATGAGAAAAATCAACTTGAAAGAAATTGAGAGATCTCATGGCATTCAGATTTACTTTGAATCTTTTTTAAATTGGATCTGAGAGCTGAGGAAGAAGTTGTCATATTTTCAATCACTAATAAAAGTAGTCTTGAGACAAAACTAATCTGAATATAGGTATTTGCTTTTAGCAAATAACATATGTCAGTCAGCTTGAATACGCTTACTTGTGACTACAGAAAAGCTGCCCATCATCTGCATTTTATGAGTACATCTCTTTTTTTTCTTGCAAACACTAGGGAATGTTGTTCTTTGTGTGGCTGGTTTTCAATACATTAAGAAAAATACTTTTTTTTAGAAAAGAAAATGAACTTTTTGCCACCAGAAACCCAGAATTATCACATTAGGACCACCCTGGCTGGCTTCTCTGTCGATTTCTAACTTCAAGGAAGTAGTATGGACACAGAAAGTTATGTTTAAACTGAGAAGACTATATAGGTTTGTACTGGAGGTTTTGTTTCTCAATTTGGTTTTAATAGAGCAGTTATTATAAATTAATGAAGCATCATACAGACTTTACTCTTACTGTTTAGAGAAGTGTTATCTCTCATTTGCAGAGAAAAATGAGTTTGTCCTGAGGATGAAGCAACTTCCTAAGGTCCAAATATTAGGAAAGGTAACCAAAGTCTTTGGACCTCCAGTGTGCTGTGATAGCCACAAGCCTGCTCTTCCTGGCAAGGCCTGACACAGGCATCAGACCTGGAAATCTGCCTTTTTCTCCTAATTTTTTTCTGTGAGCAGGGCAACCCACAAGAGTGACCAGCCATGAAATTCCTAGGCAGTTCTAGGTTTGGATCCTGAAACTGCCCTCAACTAAGTTTCACAATTTTGATTCAAGCATTTATTTCAGGGTTATTTATACTTAGACAATGAAATCTGAGCATGTACCAGCTGAGCCTTTGAACTGTATCCCTTCTTCTTAGTGGTCTAGTCATCTTTCCACAGTAAATATGTTAGGTACAGTGATCACTGTTAGAATGGGTTTAGCCAATTCCACATGGAAAATACTTTATGTTGAGACATCGAGACGTGTAACACTTCTAACTTCAGCGGGACACATCTTTGGAAACAGGCTTTAATCCTAGCTATGATGACAAGATGAGACTGTGTTTCAAGTGGTACAAATAGTGGTTTCGGGTCCTCAGGCCAAATTTTCAAGGTCAGGTGTCTATACAGGCAGCTGAACAAATGGTCTCAGAGAAAACATGCACAGAGAGGACATGTAAGAAGAAAAATTTTCTTCAGTTTACTCCTACTTATGTTTGTTTTCCCTACTCAGATAGCTCTAGCAACCTTCTCTCCATCTCTTTATCTTGTCAGGATATGTTTATGCTCTGGAAGTCTGCCAAAATGCTTTGGTGTGCCATTGGGATCTTACAAGATGGTCAGCTCCTTCTGGAAAAGAAGCCATATTTTGGATGCATCTTCATCCCACATCTCCAGACTGCTCCATCCGAATGCAGATCCCACATTGCTCTGTCTGTGCATGAGCTTTTAGCAGTCCTACCGCATGCTCAGGTGTGTGCTTCAGAATGACCAAACACGCAAGAGAAGAAGACCTGGAGGGTCATCCAGGTCACCTGCTGACAACACTGGAGTTTTCCCTGATACATTGTCCCTGTAGATTAGGCAGCCCCGATCAGGTGCTCTGGGAAACCAGGAGGTCAGACAAAAGACTCATTATTTGGAAATCTCATTGGATTCCTCTGCATTGCTGTGAATACTGTCTGTTTCAAGGTATCTGGTAAATATTTTTGTCATTGTCAGTAATGACCTACCAGAAGAAAAAGAAAAAGACAAACAAAAGGGAACCACATCCAGAAGTAGGTAGCCATGCCCCGCCCTTCTAATTTCCTCACAGGCAAATTGTGATGGGTCTCCTTTGTGAAGAGATTCTTTGAACATCCAAAATCTGATGGTTTCCGTACAGTATTGTTCATACAGTGATCATCTGGAAATACTCTAAAATTTTAGTTGTGCCCCAAAAAAATACCAACCAGGCTTTATTCTCAAATGCATCTTTTGATGAAGAAAGCAACTATTACCACTAGCAGAAAAGCAATTCAGTTAGATGGTAGCTATTTGAAAACAAAGTTTTGCTCCAAGTTTTTCCTGGACAAAATCAGATCATACAAACAGGAATCTCTACACCTGGCACAGCTTTCTCACATAGAGCATTCAAAGTCTTTACAGCTACTGGACTTGTCCAAGCTGAAAATGAACCCCTGTCCTTCTGTGAGCCAGACCACCAAGCAATCTGTTGTCCTTCTCTGCCTCATCTGCAACATGGAGGAAGGCGAGGAAATAGTAATTTTCCCTCTGACACATTCAAAAGTTCTGTTCTCTCTGATCACTGGACATTAAGACTCACTCATGTCCATGTGGAGTCACTGCTTATCTTCTGCAGGGCTGCATGGCCTGGTGGTCCCTTTGGAACAGTCCACCTGCTCTATGCTTCTGTCACTTTTTTTTTTAAACTGTCTTTCTTCTTTTTTTCCTCGTAGATTTTGCAGCAATAATTGAGCCCCTTTGGTTTGTCTCTGAGGAGGGGAAACTCAATGACTGATAATTACCTTGCATGCCATTTAATGAAATTGAAGGAGCACAGTAACATCCATAATCTAACTCTTCTAGCTTGTTAAGCCCTAGTTCTGCATATTTCCAAGTGTTAATATTCAGACATAAATGGAAAAAGGTTAAAAGGATTCAGTGAATTCGTAACAAATGTGCCCTTTGTGTATATGAATTCTGAATTGTCTCTACTGGACATGGTATGTTGGTTAATCTTGCTATGAATACCAAAATTACCTCCTTGTTAGCAGGACTCATTGCTGTTATTACTGTAGCCCAGTGAAAAGGGCATTGACTTAGGTGCTAAGAGACTCAGTTTCTTATCACATCCCTGCTACTGTCCTGCCATTTTTCCTAGGACAAATTCCTGCATCTATTTATTTTGCTGTTTCCTTTCCCAGCTGGTGCTGTCTTGTGTGTCTAGAGTTGAAGCTCTCTGGGACAGAGACCTCCTTATATACTCAGTGTCAGATCTCAGTTAATTTCTTAATGAAGTAGTAACAAATGACAAGCAGCTAAATGTTAGATGAAGAGAAGTTCCATCTAAAATTAATGAACAACTTAAAAATTGAGCATACTTGGTATGAAATTTGAACCAGCTTTATCAACTACAGTTTCAGCAGCCTTATATTATCTGGTGCAGGAGGTGATGTGTTCTGCAGAAGCTTCTTCTACATTTTAAATACAGAGGCTTTTAATAAATAAGCACTGAACAAAAGCAAGACAGCTGATCCCATGCCTTTTCAGCTTTGCCTTGCTTCGTCGGCCTGCTTTTGTCGTGTCACTTTCCACATAGATTTTTGCACTGAAAATGAAGAACTCAAACGGAGAAGTTATTATAGAGGAAGATTGAGAGGTGATCAGAGATTACCTGGAGTGAAGGTGTATCAGTTCTGCAGCTGAACTGAGAGCAAACAATCAACGAGAAAAGAAAAAAAAGAAGTAGGGAGCAGAAGAGAAGAGAGGCAGCACTTTATTTATTAAGTGCCATCAATGTTTAAGGCATAAGGCAGAAATTCCTGAACAAAGTAATTCATAGTTTAAGTGTAAAATTGTACCTTTAAGAGGGGAAAAAGCCCACACTGAGGCCAAGAAACCACTTACTGAGATTTCTCAGAATGTTCTCCAGCAACACTGGGGTCTGCTTCCCTCCCACCACTCTGGCAGGAAAGGAATTTGTCTCCATAAATCACACCTCCCTTAGAGACCAGTGTCACCCTCACAGATATCCGATGTTCATCCTGTGGCTGCTGTTCAACCACCAGAGCTGTGTCTCTGCAGCACTACATGCTCGGGAAAGGATAAACAACAAGAAAAATGTAGAGAACAAAACACTGCCAACCTAGTGAAGGAGTGTGTTGTGGTTTAACAGCAACTGAGCCCCACACAGCTGCTCACTCTCTCCCCCTCACTTCATCCCTCGATGGGATGGGGAACAGGATCAGAAGGGTAAAAGTGAGAAAACTCATGGTCTGAGATAAAGATAGTTTGCTGAGTAAGGCAAAAGCTACACATGCAGGCAGAACACAACGAAGAATTCATTCACTGCTTCCTGTGGGCAGGCAGGTGTTCAGCTGTCCCCAGGAAAGCAGGACTCCGTCACGTGTAACGATGACTTGGGAAGACAAACACCATCCCTCCAAACATCCCTCTCTTCCATCTTCTTCCCCCCAGCTTTATATGCTGAGCATGACACCATATGTTAAGAGATACCCCTTGGGTCAGCTGTCCTGGCCATGTCTCCTCCCAACTCCTTATGCATCCACAGCCAGCTTCCTGGAGGGTTGGGGTGAGAAGTACAAAAGGCCTCGACTGTGCAAGCCTTGCTTAGCAATAGTTAAAACATCCTTGAATTATCAACACTGTTTTCCAGCACAAATCCAAAACACAGCCCTGTACTAGCTACTGTGAAGAAAATTAACTTTATCCCAGCCAAAACCAGCACATTCTCCATCCCTTATTCCATACCATTTACATCATGATCCCACACCTTCCAATACATCCTCACTAACCACCACTCCCCTTCCCATCCTTTGATAGAATACACAGATATCGTTCCCTCAGTCTATGGACCATCCCTGTAAAATGTTTATAAAATGCCCATAAAGTGTCCACAAAATGTGCATGGAGTTAATTTTGTCCATGACTTTGGGTTCCATCTGTCATGGGGGTCACTTAGGACAGGAGAGGCGGTATTTTGTTAGTATGTGTCATTGGGCACCAAAACCAGCTCAGGTCAGCTCACTGCTGCACTTGCTCTGCTTCTCCTAAGACCTGTCCTCCACTTCTTTACGTGGTTCTTGCTATAGTAATTCCTACAACATACAATTCAAATCATGGTTGACAACAGCTTTAAAGTATATCCATTACAACTTTCACCCCAGTCCCCTGGTGCCAGTTTATAGGTTTTAACATGATGAACTCTTCCCCTTGCTTTCAGCCTGGCTAGAAACCTTAAAAGCTCCCTCAGGAGGAGGACCAAGGCTAGTAAGTAGCAGAGAGTGAAAGCATAAAGACTACTGAAGAATCCCCATCCTCTCTAGCTAAGCAGTCCTCTCTCCAGCTGGGTCTGTCAAGTTTTCATCAGAAGATATCTGCTGTTTTATACAGTATTACTTTTGATTGTCTTGGATTTTTTTCACTTTTTTGTGTCTGTAGCTGATGAAGTTTGGTCATTGCTGATCTCACCTCAAGTATCTGTGGCAAATTACAATGGGCACCTCTCTTGGCTATTGCAGCACAACGGCCCTTAGATCATATGAATGCTTCATAATCCCATTTTAGCACGCCTGGATACCTAAGGGTTTCTCTGAAGTGCAACAATTTATGTGATGGGACAAAGTATAAGAAAGACCTTGTATCCCAGCAAGCTGCTCTGTACTAATACCTTGACATCTACAAAACCAGAAACAACAACAACAAACAGGTTAACCCTCTCATTCTGATGTAGGGTGGAAATATGACATGTTAAACTCTCTGAAGGACTCCCAATGTAATTCTTGAGCACGAAGCCTGTGTGAGGCACAGAATCCTAGCCTTTCCCTCTCTCCCTCCTTGGCACCTTTGCATGCTCTTTGGTATTTTGCATATGCTGGTGGTGAAGAACTGACTTTTGTTCTCATCTAAAAGCACTATCATATGTCAGAAACAGAAGGAAGAAATAATAGAAAACCATAGTTCCATAAGTGAGAAAGCTGCAGAAAGGTAGCGAGCCCTCCAGACAGAGTTCTTAGAAGCTTGTTCTCCTACCACTGAAAGCAGATAAAATCTAGCTAAGGACAATTATATTTGGCCTAACATGACCCCTGCATTTAGAGTAAGAATCAGTAAGAAATATGTGGCCTTGCAAGCACAGAAAGGTATTAAAGTCAGCCACCCTAGAAAGGGCCATTAGGTTAAAAGGCCACTGATTGGAGGTGTTTGTTTTCTGTACTCATAATTTTCATACCAGGAAATGTAAGACTTTTTGTTGTCGTTTCAGAAAATACCAAGGCTACAATATCTACCATGCCAGAGTATGAAACAAAAAGAAAATAAGAATTCGCTTCTGGTTTACAGCTGTTGTCCCAATAGTTGTATATGCACCAATAAAGTATTACAATGGTCCAGAGAGACTTATTTGCCAAGCCACAAGCACATCAAGCTGCAAAAATAAACAAGGGCCAAGAGAAAAAAGTCAGTCCTGTTGGAAACCAAGTATGCTATTGCCAATCTTGCAATACTGTAAAATGCTACTCTCTCACCTCCAAACCATGAAACTAAACATATATACATACTAGGTATTTTTATTTGCCTTCTACAATCCTCAAAGATCCAAATGTACAATCTTCTGCCCACCATCATGAGGGCTTAGCACGTTTCTTTTTAAACAAAAGCTGAGATTATCATGCAATTAAGTGGCTCTAGGCACTGAGCCTTGAAAAAATACACTTTAGAGGTTCCCTTTCAAACAATGAAAGATGATGAGACTGCAGTGAGAGAGCTGACAGAGGAAAGGAGATCGTGGCAAAGGCTAAGGTGAGAGTCGCCAAGCAGTGTTAGTGACAGTCTCAGCTAACCCACAAGTGGGGTCTGACCCAGGAGTCCGAGGAAGAAAGCGGCAAATACACAAACCTCCAGCCTTGGTGTTTGGCCGCAGCTCTGCTGCGCTTGATCTGCAATTCCTCTGGGAAATCCCACTGAGATTTTTGGCTGGGACTTTGGAACAACTGGAGAGGAAACTTCATCGAGCCCTCTGCCTGTTTGGAGAGCACTTTATAAGTTTATGCTGTGCTGACTGAACACTTCTGCAGTGCAAACACCAGCCCTTAGACTTGTAGCTCATACACATGGCAATCAAGGTTTGCTGAGGGGCTGCCAGAAGGGGACAGTCTGGTGAGCAGGGGCACAAGACAGCTCCTCTTGGCACAAGCGCCAGCAGATCTTATTCTATCACTCTGCAGCTGCAAGTTGTGATAGTTTCCCAATGGGTAGATGGAATCTGTTGTTTTCCCTCAGGAGAGTTACTAATCTTTTCAGCTACATAAATACACTTCTATTATTGTCTGAGTAAATTGCCTTAGAAAACTGTTTCTTCAGGAAAAAAGTTGAAATTTCTTAAAAGGAAAATGTCAGTATATCTTTCATAATTATTCCACTACATTTTTCTACCATTGTTTATGGTAAAACTTTGATAGTTAGGAATTAGCATATATACTCACGTTATCATATCCGCTTAAGAATCTGAGTTTACCCAATCCCAAATAAAAAGTGAGTCTCATGCATCCCAGTCTCCCTTGCTCCTATCCAAATCTCACCTAGATTTCTTCCCGAATCATTGCTTGCCTGCATTTGTTATTACAATTCCAAGTCTTGGATGGCAAAGAGATCTGAAAAGAAAAAGATTATACAACCCCAGCATTGGCATCGCACTTCAGTTCTCATATCCAGCCCTTCCCAGAAAGATTCCAGTTCAGCAGGATATTTATCCAAATGCTTAATTCCACACACAGCAGTCTGCACTCACTCTGCCCACTCCAGCATTAAGACGAAGGGGTGCTATGGGAGTCAGGGAAGTGAGGCAATGTTTAGCAGATTCAGATTTCAGGTGGTCTGAACACCCTGAAAATGAGGGCAATGATGGAGGAGGGATCTGCTCTATTTTATACATGGTGTTAGGTGTTTGTAATGATATCACTGAAATAAAGAACTCTTTCAGTACGTAAAACTAGACAGCCTTTTGAATAACTTCTTTTGTAAAAACAAAAGAAACTATGCAACAGACACTATCTAGATGTAATTTCCAAACAAATCTACTCTGTGATTTTACCAGGATGTCTGTAAGTGGAATTCAGGCAAGTCCACAGCAGATTTGTTCAGATGCCTATGA
Organism: Cnemophilus loriae; assembly: GCA_013397755.1. Taxonomy (NCBI): domain Eukaryota; kingdom Metazoa; phylum Chordata; class Aves; order Passeriformes; family Corvidae; genus Cnemophilus; species Cnemophilus loriae. The sequence continues at coordinate 541,237 of VZTF01004531.1, read as the reverse complement.
ATGCTTGTCAAATCTAACTTTATATTTTAATAAAAGATTCTGTTAGAAAAGGAGCCATGCCTAGCAGAGTGCATGGGAGAAACTGTAGGCAAATCTGTACCTTATTCATGTAATTAATTTCGGTATCTGATCCTACAGCTGAGGAGCACTTAATGAATACAGTGAACAGATGCAGTTTGTCTGTGTCTTCAGCAGGTATGTTTATTTGTTATCAGAAGGCTAACAACATCCCAATAGCAATTTGCACAGAATGTGCAGTTATTAAAACCAGAATAGTGGAAGAGACTGTAATAATTTTTGACTCTGGTCCTGAAATTACCTGCTTAAACAGCGATTTTACTCTTGCAGCTGCATGTGAATGTTTCGACTGGTCTCTGGGCCTACTTATGTTGTAGCTCTAGAGATTTTGTCACAAATCTTGGAATATTTTGCCCTGTAGAAATCCCAGCTCCAGGCAGAAGTGATCTGGCAGAATATCATCTTTGTTTACTTTTTGAAGCCTCAAATCTTCTTGGTTACACAGCAAAGCTCAGCCATGTAATCTTCTAGAGGCTTAAAGATCAAAACTCAGATAAAATAAAGTCCCCGTTTCCTAGACCTAAAAATCTCCTGATTTTTAAACCAAGCCTATTATTCCAGGGATCTCAGCACTGCTTTTTTAAAAAACTAGGACTGCAATACTGATTGAGGGGCTCCCAACATCATCAGCAGCACATCTCTCCTAGCTTTCAGTGGCACCAGATCTGATCTGATGTGATTTATTAATCATAGAGTTTGTCAAAAATACGTTTCAGCTGGCAGCGTTAGCAAAGAGGCAAGGAGAGGAGAAGCAGGTGCTATGTTTTATCAGAGAGGACTGTGCCTGTTTACTTCATAATCTAATGTTTTTACTTTATGGTTTTAAATTTCACATAAAGCTGTCGCAAAGCCACTTAGTAAACAAGGGAGGGAGCAGCGGCTCTGAGCGAGGCGGCAGCTGCTATCGCAACTGCAGCTTCTGACAGAGGCTACTGCGCCCAGATCCACGTTCCTGCAGCTGCAGGGCCCTGTCAGCTTCAGATCTACAGCCTAAGGAAAGCCCTGTTGTCCTGAAGAACTAATAAAATGTTACAAAACAAAGGCAATGTTTACATTCCCAACTCAGCATTTCATTGCAGTAAAAGGTGTCTGGGAGCGCCAGGGGTGTCTGAGCTTTTGTGATCTCATGCATCCCAGGTTTCTCTCCAGGCTGTGCTGGGCACCCCAAGAGCAGCTGGAGGGGCCTGACACCTTTTCATTACAAATTCTGCACCCTAGCACTTGGAAGCCTACAGTGGCTGCTGACCCATCATGCCCTTGGGAGCTGTGACCCCTCAGAAACACGGTGTTTGCAGGGGGGACCCAGTTTTTTGACAAGTGCAACCCTCAAATAAACTGTCACAGAAGAATTGCAGGGCAATAGGGACCCTGCCATGCTCCTTCTGTATGGTCTCAGCACTTTCTGTGTGTTCCCTCCTGACCCCAAAAGGAATATAAAACTTCTGCCATGATCACGAGGATTTCTACCTCCTGGGCCAATTATTGCACCTTTTTAGTCAGAGTTTAAGACAGCAAAGTGACTCCAAGGTGCACTGTGCCTGTGAGAGGAAGGGGCCCTGGTCCCCTCCATGGGAAGGGCACTGGGGGCAGGACCAGCAAAAGCGGCACAAGATTGAGTCCTTCTGACTTTCTTCCAAAAAAAATACTTGCAGAGAAACCTGGAATTATATATAAGTAAAGTTGCCTTTTGATATTACCACGTAATTTCCACTTCTGGCAAAGAGATTTTTGCCCAGGCTAATTTGGAGACATTTCCCTTCACCACATTGGCATCACTGTGTCATTTTTGATAGAAGCCTCATTCACTGGGAGAGCTAAGGCAACCCGTTCCCCTCTCACTTCTGCAAACAGGGCTGTTTGTTGAGTCTCTTGAAAGACTGCGCGAACAGATAAACATGCTACACATGAAGTACGTTAGGTGGAGGTGAAATACAGATGATTATATTTAAGGGCTTACAATAGTTGTTAAGAGCTTCTAACCACAGGCCCTGGCAGGGCTGGTCCTCGGCTTGCTGTGCATGTCTTGACTACATCCTCAACTGACTTTCTGTTTATACCTCTTGAAACAGGGCCAATCTTGTCAGTCTGGTGGCAATGGGAAAAAAAAGAAAAAAAAAAGGAAAAAAAAAAGAAAAAAAAAGGAAAAAAATCAACTCTGTTAATAGGATTATAAGATTTGGGGAATATAATGTTGCTGCAGATCACTTATTTTGAAAGCTGATTTCATTTTAGTGAAAACAAGCTCAGCCCTGCACACTGGGGGTTTGCAGCCATGATGCCAAACACAATCATTGCTGGTTTGAAAGATGTGATTGCTTTTTAATGTGGAAATTTCACAAGGTTACAAAAGAGGAAAAAATTAAACTCCTTTCTTATAACAAAGTCACCCTGGGATATGAGCTACAATGCCCTGACAATGTCCAGATACTCTGACCGCACTGCACATCAGAAAGGTGGATGAGTATGATTTACACCATTTCGCAATTGTGTTTTTTTCACACAGCTGAAAAAGCTGAAAAGTTTTAAGCGAAAATAAAAACAGCGCTTTGTAAAATGCATTTGGAATTGCACAAACACAACCCAAGGCTCAAGGAAGTAGAGAGGGGATGAGAAATGTGTCCAAAGGGATAAATGAGGGGATAACATGATCTCCCCTTCATTCCTGACAGCTCCGGACCCAGAGTGGCAGCCCACTCAACTTATTGAAAACTAAGCTCCTCTTCAGACTAGCAGACAACTTTTATATTTTGTTAGACATAAGAATAAAAAAAAATTATAGTCAGCATCCCTGGCCTTTTCAATAGCAACCTCCCAAAGGGCTTAAATATATTCTAGAAATAATGGCTAAGCCCCATTTTCCTGGGTGTTAGATGATGTTCTGTCACCATCTCAGAAGAACCATTGTTGTGACAAAAGCCTCATGGCACAGCCCGGACAGGGCTGAACAGGGAAACAGGCACTAGCAGGAATGTGCCAGTCAGAGGAATTCATCAAGAGGGACCAAAAGGAATGAATTTTTCCAATATGCTCTTAAAAGAGCGACGAAGAGGGTAACAAAGCTGCCACTTTCTGAGCTGGGGGGGCAGTACAGACTCGTGAGCTCTCTCATCCTTTGTAGTGAAGATGCTGCTTTTGATCTACAGCGCGGGGAGTGCTCTCCCCAAAGGCAGGGGTGAAGGGAGGGGGTAGATCTGGAGGGAGACACAAAGGATGGAGCTGAAGCACTGCCTCTGAGCTGGGGATTGAAATGACATGTGCGCTGCGGAACCTTTTTCTTTTCAAAGCAATTTGCTATCATTATATTGCCCGTGCATTTCCAATACATGTCAGCCTGTTCTCTTTTAACTTGGCGGGAGGGGAAGGTGCTTTCATTGCAGGGCTCCTTGCAGAAGCTCACCAGACATTGCTATTATTACATCTGCCGGGCACAGCACAGAATGATGCATGCTCATTAAGGGAATGGGGTTAGAGTAGAGCTAATTCATTCAGTCCCTGTTAGAGAATGCTTGGGTGGGTTTAGATGTTTTCATGTACAGAAATATTCCAAATTTTAAAAGCAGGACAGTTTTTTCCTGTAACTTCAATTCGGCTTCTATCTGGCATTATCAAAATAATTTAGCTTTGTTTGCCTGGATCCTGTCAGTGGTGAAAATCCAGAAAACTGCTAGAACAGCATTTATTAAGGATTTCATAAAGTTGTAAATGACAAGATTCCTATTAACTATTTCAGTTAGGATTCCTGTTTAACTATTTCAGTTGGGATTCCTGTTCTGGTCTGACTCACATGCTTCTCTGAATATTGGGGCATGGTGTGTGGTTATATATCTCCATGTGAAAGGAGAGGTGGGGCAAGATTTGAAACAGAAATTGAAATTACACTTCTTCAACCAGATGCTTTCTCATTCACATGCCAAGGGATGGAGCTGACAATCATTCCATATGGCACTGTGCCTGGGCTGATATATTCAGCCAGTGTGTGAGGCTTAACATCCATAGGCAACACACAGAGATTAATTTAGTCTCTGTTTCTGCATTTTCAGTGATTAGTACAAGGAAAACTATGCAGAGTAGACAAATGTCATTTTGGTTCCCTCATCTATTTTACCCTGGTTTTGGGTCAACCCAAAACTGCCTGAGTGTGACCAAGCCCTTCCACCAAACTTCTTTTCCTTCTCTTCTTGCATGAGAGGTTGGTAGCTGGGAAGGGCCTTTTTGGTGGGAGAACAGCCAAACCCAGCCATCTCTGGCTATTTAGCTTTGGAGTTTGGATTCCTATGGACACAGAGAGGCTCTGCAAATTCTTTGGTTTCTTCTGCAGAATTGTGAAGATGACATCAGTCAGCTCCTCCAAAGACATAGAGGCGAGCAGAAGTTCTGTCCACTTAGACCCATGTCCAGCAACCATCACTTATTGATAATGCAAATACCTGAAATCATCCTACAACACATGGTGAAGGAGTTTCAGGAAGAAGCATCAGCAACAGCTCTCCTTTGATTTATGCCTGCACTTTCCTTTCTTGGAGCCATTGATGGGGAATTTGAAAAGGAAGGTGATGCTTCTGGGTGGTGGTGATGCCTGCAGTGCCTCTCTCCATAATGACAGTGTCAGAAAGTGCTTTCAGAGGACTTGTGCAGCCAGGCCAAGAGGTGGGCTTGGGAGACAAGATGCCTAAAATTTGCCCTGTGGTTCTCTATGGTCTCCTAAAGGAGTGCTGAACTGTGGGGAGGCTCTCTCCTGCCGCCTCTCTTTTTTGTACAGAAGCCTGAGTAACAAAATCAAAAGCGCAGCTTGAAGCAAACCAACTGCACACAGGTTTCCTCGTGGCATGACAGGCTATCGCAGCCTTAATGGTAGGCTGCTAGACTAGAAGCAGTCTTTCATTGAGTTTGTCTTACTGAGAGGAAAAACTGCTTTGTGTAATAACTTTATGGTAAATGTTGGCAAAAGATTTGCACTGCATACTGAAAGAGAGACATTTCTGACCACAGCTCATGAACCACATTTATTTACTCTGGCATTTGTCCATTATTTGTTCATAGGCTTTCTGTCTCTGCTAAATGTGTTCCAATTTTGGGAGCTAAATCATTGCCAGTAGTTTCCAGGACATTCCGCTAGGCTAAGCAAAATTGCCCTAAGCAGTTGTCAGAAACCACTGGAGTAGTATTTTAAATACAGAGTATTTGAAGGAAAGAAAAGATACCAAGTGTCCTATCTTTCTGGATCCCAGATCCTGTGTGTTGTAAAAAGTTAGGGAACAGAAGCAGAGGGCTTAAAGAACTGCCTGACATTCCTGAACCATTTTCCAGAAGCAGCAGGCTTAAAGCACTGCCTGTCTCTCCTGAGCCATTTTCCATCATTTAATGAACCAGTCTGATTTTAAAATGAGGATAGTAATTAAAAATATGCATATGTATTTGTCAGCAGCTCATCAGATAGAAATCATGCTCAAAATTCTATCTCGAAAGTCCTATTTATTTAATTCTTTATAAAAATGAACTACAAAGTACAGGAGGAAAGCCATTGCTGTTAAAACTGACAATTGCTATCAGATGGCCTAACAAAAATGCATATTTATATAAAAATTATTTTTATATATATATATATATGAAAATTGCATTTCTAAACCAGCCTGATGCATCTGCTCACTATCTCATATCTGATAGAGCTCAAGATATCATGGTGTATTACCTGCCTTGACAACAGTCCAATGAAGATTGCAAAATAATCCCTAAAACAATGAGTGCTGGCTTCAACTACAAGTTCCTATATTTTTCTCTAATGTTATTTTTCTTGGCATTAATTATTGTAACTGCAGATAGCATCATTGCCCAAAAAAAAAAGCTCAGTGTTTCTTCAGACTGTTGAGTTCCTGTTGTTGAATTCTGGTATCCTCTGGCAAAGCCAGAGTCAGTGTGAGCTCTCAGGAAGCAGGAAACTTGCCTGCTAGTAGTCTGGACTTAGCTGCCTTTTATTTTAACCAAGTGTCCACTTTTTGCTATGTGTTATAAGGAACACTGATTATTTTCTCTACTTTTATCATGTCCCTTTCTTTTTCTCTCCATTTCAAAGAGAAACAAATCTCGGCTTTCCAATTTCTCCACCAATGAGTCAGAGTAATTTCTGAGTTCATTTCCAAATGCACTCTCTTTCTGCAGACAGAACAGCCTATGCAGTGCTGGGTGAAGTGGTGGTAGTGATTTATGTAAGAGCATTCTGCTGTTCTGCTCCTTATCCATCCCATTAAATCCCATCAAGGGTTTTAAACCACAGCTTCATATTAATAGAGCATCTCAATGAACTGCCAACTAGGATTCCCCTCTAAATCAGTGCTTGAGAAGTCTTTGAAAAAAGGTGGGTGTTTTTTTCCTTTTTGGCTACATAAATATTTTATCAACACTGAATTTTAGCTGCCATTTTATTACTGTTTATTTAATTTATTAAATTATTGATCCATTTGCAACCACATGAACCTCTTCAAAATGCTGTTTTCACACAGCAAAAAAAAAATTAGGCTATGTCCTCATATTTTTCATCACACTGCCCAACTGTATAGTAAACACAGTAGCAATAGCAATGTAGTAAAAACAGTATAGTAGGTAATGACATTGATCCTAATAAATGGAGCATCTCAATGGTAAACCTCTTACTTTGGCAAAAGCTGGCCATTTAATCTCTACGTGAGTAATTTTTATTCACTAGCTGTAAAGAGTACTTTGCTTCCTATGTTCCAGACAGTTTTGATTGATAGAAATATTCAGCTTAACTTGCATGATGCTGTAGGGTTTTTTTTGCCTTAGCTTTCATGTGTATATTTTGTTAGAGGTTAGTGAAAGTCTATAGAAATGGATTTCTGGTTCACCTCTGTCAACCCTTCTGTGGACATGAACAAATATTCAGAGAGATTAGGGAGACAAAGTGAGATTTGGCAAAATCTGCACCAAACTTTATCTTCTCACATATTCCTGCTCACTTACTCCTGTTACTATTTTATTTTTACTTGCCATTTGATGAATTTAATGGGTGCAGATAAGATTCCCACTGGTTCACAAATCCCAAATTATCCCCATATTTTTAAATACTGGCAGTCTAAGCGCAATCCTAATGCTTTAAATATTATGTCTTCTATCTCCTAGAATTTTTCCTATTCCCACCAGTAATAAGGAAATGCAAATCTACTTGGCAGTAGTAGATTTATACTGCATGGTAGTCATTTGCTTTTAATTTATTGCTTTGCTTCAGTGACACCTTTGTTTCACATTCTGTACCATTACTACTACTAGAAAAGAGGACATGAAGAATAGATAACTTTCGAAAACCTTATGTAATAAAAATCTTTCTTAGCTCCCCCTTCAATTCCTGTGAGCCCAAGCAATGCTATGATTCCCTTGAAGCCTTCAAGTTTGTGATATATTCAAATAAAGCATTTTTATTCTGTTTGAGACATGCAGCTACTTGGGACTGTAAAAAGCTGTCTTGACTTCTTAATTCTTCTTGCTTGTTCTCTGCCAAAAGGCAGCACCGTTATCACTCACTCATGCATTAAAGCACATTTTTTAACAAAAAAAAAAAATAATAGAAGGACTACAGTGGGAAAGCAGCGGCATCTGGAAAAATCAAACAATGTGAATTAATACATTCTTTGTGGGCTGGAGGAAGCAATGGTGTCAAGGAAGGCCTTTGGATGTTATGTTTTACAATACCTCTGGAGGCCCAAGCCCCACTATAGGCTGTTTTCTTCCTGCCTCTGGACAAGCTGAAATTAACTGGTAATAACACACAATTAAAAGCGCATGTGTGTGTCTGTGAGGGGGTGTGTTACTTTGCTCTAATTCCACTCCTTCTGTGCATTTTAACTTTCAAACTTAGACAGCGGTGAAGAGGAGACAGACAGGTATACATAGCAGCCACATCAAAATCTTGGTGGGGCAGGGGGAACATTTGACACCTCCTTGTTTCAATGCCCCCTGTCTGTTTTTAATTTCACTAAATCGCTCCCGTCTGGGGATTGTATATTTTCAGTGGCCTCTCCCAGCAATGCAGAGGTGGAGCATTAGTGTGCCAAACCCCAGCTATGCTCAGGCACAGGGCTGCACATTTACAGGAGGCAAGAAGGGAGTCAGCTCATGGGACTAGCTAGGCACCCAGCTTAGGTCTAAAAGTGATGCCAAGAAATTTCACTTGCCCTTTTGCCTTTATAGTCATCTTACCAGGGAAGAGGTGGACAACTTGAGAAACAAACCGGCTAAAAGTCTTCTCACACTGCAGCTTTGAAAGTATCATCAAAGTTTATGTGTGTGAGAAGTCCCCTGTTACGAGGCGGTACTGTACTGCAGTTGCTGCTCTAGATAACAAGGATTATGTTGGCTTGGGTAGGGTGTTTGCTTGGTTTTAAGAGGCAAGCAGGATCTGGTCCCGAGCACTTCCAGGGAAAGGAATGGCTTGTAAGGGCAATTTGAGGAGGATTTCACTGCACAGCTGTAGGCACAGGGAAGCCTGGGCTCCCTGTCCATCACCATAGAGGCAAGCGGACGTTTTGCTCCTGGCTTTGTTGAGAGAAAAGTTCTGGCCCAACACAGAAAGCTTGTGCAATCTTGGGAGGAGTTGCCTCATAGCACGAAAGTGAGCAACAAGGCAACACTGAAAAGAGAAAAAAGAAGAGCTCCTTAGTCAGCTGCTCTAAGGCTGAATGTCACTGTCATGGGGTACATGGGGTACTACCCTACATCCCTCCTCCTGTGAGCATCTCACCAGAGCTATCCCCTCACAGGCACCAAATAATGCACAGCCATTTCAAATGCTCGTGCCTGAGCAGAAGCCCTTCATATACGAATACGTCAGAATGTAAAGCAAAGACATTCCCTCTAGTATTAGTTTGCACAACTCACATGCCTTCTTCTGCTTGTCTACGGATAGGGCCATGGAATAAGGTTAGTGTGAAGCTCTGGTCAGACTCAAGGCCAGTGTAGCTGCTGGGAGGTTTGCAGAACTCTGCCTCTAGAAGCCAGGGGGCTAAAATAACCCTCAAGAGAAAGCCAGCCAAGATGCATCATTAAATACTTCAACCCACTGTAGATCATCCTGAAAGGAGTAGGATTTGGCTTCAAAACAATGAGGAAACCGAGGTGGTAATAGGGTGCTTTAAGAAATCCCTTTGTGCCATTGCATGGCCCTGAGGATGCAACGAATGAGTTACACAATAAGCTGGTAAGAGCACGAAAAGATGAGATACCTGAGCCACTTCCACTAGAGCTTCGTTACATGAAGGCACACTTCTTTGAGATCGGAAGGATTTTTTTTCCTCCTCTTCACTCGCTGAATTCTCTGAGAATTGAGCATTACAGTGGCTTTGACTGTAACCATTATAATAATTTTCCAGTGCTAATGTTGTGGTTTTAATGAAAGGAAACAGCAAATGGTGTATAGACTCATATACACAAATCTGCACTTCATTTGCACAAAATAGCTTCTGGATGGCTTTCCTCCATGTTTTTGGTCAAAGCCACTCTTTTTGAGAAATGATCAATGTCTACACTGTTTGCTCTTCCACAGATAAAGCAGATGCTATTCATTACTGCCTTTGCCATGCATATATTGCTACTTTCCCCAAAGCAGCCACAGTGGGTCATGTGTTTATTTTTCTTTAAATCCTTTTGTTCTTAAATAACTCCACTTTTGCTTTCAGGATATGATGAATGATTAATGCTGTAGTAGCAGCATTATTGAATTAGGAAAGTCACTGGCAGCTTCCAAAATCATTGAGACAACCAACAAATAAATACAAGCCACTTCTTTAGAGTTAGATGTAGTGAAGCAGTGTGATGGTGTCAAGATAAGAAGAGGCGAGTACTTTCAAAGCTGCAGGACACACTTGTTGCTTACATGTAAATCATAGCAGCTCTGATAACAATGCAGATGTTTTGAAAAATTTGCACTGGAGTAATGTAACTGCAATAAAGAAAAGTGCTAAGACTCAGAACTGGTATGGGTACTTGGAGGGGATTCTGTTGTATAAGAAGTTATATGATCATAAAGAAAGGAGCTATTCATGGGTTTATGGTTTGTGTTTATTCAAAGAATAGAGATTTGGAGTCAGATGCTGAAAGATGGGTGTTCAGCACCTCACAGGGATTACAGCCAACAGCACCAGCAACTACTCACCAGGAAAGGACAGAGATTATAGATTTCTGGACTAACCCTTTGCAACCACCACTACAATATCTGGTTTGCAAGCAGAGTTAGCCTACTGTTCGTGGTGATCCAAGACCATGTAATATGGTAATATTCCAGTTAAATGGGAGTTTGTGTGAAATAGTAAAGCAGGATTAAATTCATTTTCTTACATTCATACACCAGTGGTTCTCTACTGGCTTCCTAACAAGGCCCCTCAGGTTTTGATGTGACCCCATCTCTCATGTATTTCATCACAGCACTGGTAGACAGAACAGCCAGTGTGGTCAGGCAACTGCTTGCACCACTGAGTCTTTAAAACTGCTTTATGCAGAAGTGAAGGATTGAAGAGACTATGGAATGGTGAGAAATAAGCCCTAGCATCTCCAGCTGCCTCAGTTTGCAATCTGAAAGGAAGAACCTCTGTGGGCATGGCACTGCATGTTGTTTGACAGCAGTAATTATCATGGCTTTCCTCCCCTAGGGCTGTCCCTGAGCACACTGAAGGCCTGCCTAATTCTTCTCCCTGCACCTCTGTTTAGGATTTCTATAGATATCAAGAGACTCATGCTAGTTATTTCTGTGTACTCCTGGAAATAAAGGAGCCCTTTATTGAGTGCTGTAGTGCTATATACTTTCCTGGCCTTAAAATCTTTTTTATTTTTCATTGAACTGTTCCTTATTAGAGCTAGGTAGGAAAAATGGTTTCCCTGCAGAGTGAAAGATCTCACAAATTCAAGATGGTCTCGCTGCTGTTCTACTTCAGGATGCTACTAAGTCCTTTCAAATAGGGCCTGCTCTGAGCAGTCAATAGCCAGAGGTTGTCTCTCACTGGACCCGTTGAAGAACTGGGTAAAAAATATTTCTATAAAGAAAAAAACAGAACGAAATCTGCTGTAGTCCAGGATCAGCTTGGTGTGCTGGAAGAGGGCGGGATGCTTTTGCTCATTTCCCTGGCTGAAGCAGTTTCACTATACACAAGTAATGACATGTCAGCCTGGGAAGAGACCTGGACTTCCATCTGCTCCTCTCAGCATGGTAATGTAATTCCTGGACTGCCAGCTCAGGCTTTTTCACTCTCTTGCCTAATGAGTGCCTTGGCATCGATGCAAATTGGAGCATCTCCAAGAGGAGAAGCTCTCATTTTGAAGCAGACTGCAGCCCAGAACCCACCCAGACTGTGGGGTGCTGACTTCCACAGGGTGAGACCGGAGAGTTCTCTCTCTTCATCCCCCACGACTGGTAGGAAACAAATCGCTAAAATCCTCAACAGGAGTTATACATATGTTACATGTCACCATCTGAGCAGTTGTACTTGACGTATTAAGGGAGAAACTGGAGGTCCTTTCTCATCTGATTAACTGCATGCAGAGGGTAGGGACTATCACGGGCAGGTGAACAATGGCCCTGCCCCCTTGAAAACCACAAAACCCATAAGAGAATCAAAATTTTACCCTACAACAGACCCATCCACCTTTCCTTTACTTCCTCCCCTCACATGGCAAAACTGGTATTTGGAAGTCTCCACTCTTCTTGTGCTTGTGTCGAAAAGAGAGAGGGCAGGAGCCCTGCTAGAGCCAGCAGAGCTCCATCACATTCACCCCCTTCCTGCCCAGGTTCACTGCTGTTTTGATGCTCCAGCTAAAGAAAATCTCTGCAGATTTTTTTTGTCCTCAGAATGAAGCTTCCCACTGCTAGCCTTGGGAGACACAGAACATCCCGGCTGGGCAAGAGCTCTTTATGGATATTTCTAGTGCTCAGAGGGAGAAGGGGAAAAAAAACAAACTACAGCAAGTTTATGGTAATTGCTTTAATGAGGCAAAGCCCTTTAGAATGCAAACACGCTCAACAATACACAAAGAAACAATCAAAAAAAAGTGTTTTATACAGGCTGTTTTATAAGAAGGTAATAAAAGCAATTGTATGGCATACTCAGTTGCATAAACAGGCTCACCATGGAAGGTGTTTGTGTGAGAGCATGACTATGAATACTTAATTGCTTTCTTATTCTTATTTTCAGTACAAAATACTGCAATCAAAACTTAATCTGTGGCTTGGTTTTTAAATAAAAATGTTATATTCCAGTTCCATTGTTGTAAACATAATAAAACATGGTCTTTCTGTTAAACGGTATTTTATTTCTTACTCTTTGTAAAGAGGTATAACGGTGATTAATGTCTACATCCCTGGCAATTTCAAAATGTTTTTCAAATGCAGGATCATTATTTCTCTTCATATGGAAGGCAGAAGACAAAAACATTCAAAAGGTCTTCATTAATGATGCAACTGGAAGTCGTGGAAGCCTTTGGTGAGATCCTTCTGCGGCTGCTAATCCTGTTTGAACCAAGCCCCAAAAGCAATGCATATTTCAGATCTATTTTCATTCACATTTATCTTCTGACAAACACAGTGAGTACAAAGGAAGAGTGTAAGGAAATACGAATTTGGGGACCTCAATAAGTTGCAAAGTACGAAACTGAAAAATTGTCACCCAATTTCCCTTAACTCTCAGGAGAGTAAATTACTCAGACAAAAGGCTCGTATGAATTGGAATACAATCTGGTGTTTCTGGAATGTTGTATTCTGCATCTGGTGATTACTTTTTAAATATGTACTGTGACATTTGTGCCTTAGTGGCATCTAGACCAAAGTAATTTTCAAATACTTAGGCATAATAATTCATTTTTTCTTGACTTTTTGCTTTAGGAAGAAATACAGAACTGTCAAAAACCTGTTGTGCATATAAACTGAGTGATAGGTCTGAAAAGACTTAGGGAACAAGACTGTCTTATACAAGAAAATGAATATCTGTGAAAAAATATATTCATTAATGGTTTGTACTGTAGAGGCTGAGCACATTGCTGAGAAATAACATAACAGAGTAATACCAGAAAGGCCAGAGTCACTCTCAATGAAAATGGATGTCTCTAGGAAAGAAGTGACAATTTCTGGTTTCAAACTGATGGAAAAGAATGACTTTAAATTTGATATCTTAATTTACATATTTTTAAAAAGAATCTTCTCCTATAATATACAGAAAGAAGTAGCACTTTTTCAGTTCACTAGGCCTATAAGAATTTCTATCCTTGAAATCGTTGGACTCCCTGTTAATGCTACAGAGCATCTGCCAAATTGGAAATGTCATTTTTATTTTTACCTTTCTCATCATTACAGACAGCATAATGCTGTCAGGAATCAAGCAGGTACCATTAAATGTTTCCTGCTCACAATTTCATGATCATATTTTAATACGCTACATCACTGATGCCCAAAAACTGTTCACATAAAGCAAAAAAAAAAAAAATTTGACAAGGCAGAAGTTCTCAATATGTCCTATCCTACAGAAAGTAATTTTAACACTTTCCATCTCACTACAGTAGAACTACTGCCTAGGAGAACAAAGGACACAACTAAATTGGTGAATATTTTAAACCGCCTAAAAATTGCATGAAGAATGTAGACTCTCCTATAACCAAACTCTGATCAACTTGCATGCCTTATGGCAAAATTAGCCTTTCCAGGCACTTTTTGGCAGGGTGTCCAAGGGGCCAAGAACTCCCAAACACCGACTGTTGACCTTTCAGCAATGTACCTTACCCTCTTGTTAGATGTCAAAACCAAACTGTTTGCTGGCATCTATCAGTCTTCACCAATTAAAGGCGAACAGCTTAATGATGGTACTCAAGACCAAACTTTTGCTCAGAAAGTAAATGGATATCTAGGTTTGGATTACCTATTACACAGAAAGATCTAGAACATTAATCTGAAATTTTCGGAAGGAATACAGATCGTGCTTTCCTTTTAGTACCTAAATCTTTGGGGATCAGAAAGCAAGTCTGCAACCAGAAATCTAAACATACCAAGAGAATCTATAATACACTAGAGAAGTGGAACTGAAATGACAAGTCATTCAGTCTGACGCGGTAGATGGGTGTCTGGAATCATGCTAAATGTTGTCAGCCTTCAAGATCAAGCAGTCTAGCAAGGGCAGACTGAAAGCTAGTCACAAGGTAACATCTGCTTACCAGGACATGTGAAATACAGACAGGTATTAGTTGTGAGGAACTTTCTAAAAAGATGTGTGATATTAACCAGCCCCCAAAACTAATCAGAGAGGCTTGGTGAGATGCCAACATATTATTATCTGACTGATCCTAATTGTATTGGTTCTAGGATCTGAAAGCAGAGCTTTACCAATGTATGTTTTTTGTCATAGGGGAGATGTCAAATTTTCCTCCTCAATCCCTTGACAGAGGTGCCTTGTTACAGAAATCAGGCTACAGTGAAAGTAGTCATAGATAAACCACATACTGCTCTTTTGACACTCTCCTGCTTTAGTTTCCCCTTTCCTAATAGGAAGCTTTCTGTACTGGGAGCTCAGGTGAGTTCAACCTCCAGCAGGATATCCATCTAAGCCACCTAATAATGGTCCATGATTACCTTGGAGAGGCCTCCATCTCTCCAAGCCAGTGAACACCACCCTCCCAGCGATGCCTCCCAGCAGCACCTCCACCTGCCACAGCAGCCTTCCCATGTGCTGTGGAGACTGAGGACTGAGAGAAATGCAAGTGACCGCCACGTGCGTGCACACTGAGCAGGGTACTGACTGCAGGCAGCAGCCTGCTATGGTGCTGCATTTTCATTAAGGGCCTCAAAATAGCAAGAATCCAAATAAAGATGCCAACACCCTGAGCTTGGCTTGTTTTGCATTGCAGGTTATGTATGTTGGATAGCAGATGAGACATCACTGCCTGGATGTGAACCTGCAGTCAGACCAGGTTGCCTGGTTTGGCTCTGTGTGATGTAACACATTAGTGACCATATCTCAGTCACATGTAAGATCTCTCAACCTTACTGACAGAGTCTGCACACTGATCAAACCCATAACAAGGGGTTTACAAAGCATTGTGATTCAAGTCTTTGGGAGGTGTAAATGGGTGTAGTAGCTATGGTCAAACCCCATTTCCAACAGCTCTTCCTCTTTACCTCTGTTTTTATCACACTTGCATGGTAAGTTGCACTTGCACTTGCATTTTCCTTCTTACTGAAGAAAAAAAAAAAAAAGCTAATTTCCTTAGAAGAAATGTTGCCCAAGAGCAGTTTACATCATATGTTATCTGGAAGCTGTTCTGTGAAACATCGTAATAATTGCTTTTCCTGGACTGAGACACTTATTAGTAGCAGCTAAAGTTAACAGATTGGAAGATTGCCTGAAGATGATGGATGGGTTTTCTCAGATAGTAGATTTCTGGTCATTTTCCATGGCAGCTGTAAATTAAAAAATGATATAAAGTTAAGCATTGTTAGGATAGAAGTCACAAATACTACACGGCTACTGACTTGATCATTAATCATCCTAAATTAATGTTAAAGTGTTACTATGATGAGCCAAACTTTGCCCTGGGGTGTATGCAGAAGTTACTCATTGATTGCAAACAGGAAATGGCACATGTATGTGAATACTGAATTTAGCCAACTGCTTGTTTGGTTTGCTGGGGTTTTTTAATTACTGCTTGAGGGAGATGGAGACATTTCTGTTTTAGGAATCCCCTTTCATAACAGTGATCTGGAAGAAAATTATCAAGAGCCATCCTGTGATGTGCAGTCAATACTCCAGGTTATTGCAACAATATCTCTGTATATTTTTAAAGCTGAAGACCATTAATTCCCTCTAGAATCCAGGAGTCATTTGATCTGTCTGACGTTCACTTTTAAGGTTGCTGCAGTCAAAAAATAATTTATTTTTGGACAGAATGAAGATTTTTGTCCACAACGGAAATTCCTTCTAAGCTAAACCACAATTTTTTGTAGACTTTGTCCTAATTTACCCTGGCATTTTTGATGAAGTCACATGTCTTCTTCAGATTATTAACTAGAGAGGAGGTGCCAGAGACACACATGAAAAACTCAAACCACAACAATCAAATCTGATGCAAATGAAGAAGTGTTGCACTCAGAGATATCATAATGATTCCTTACCTCTGCAGAATCTGGAGGTCAGAAAACTTGTAAAGGCCATGGCAAGGTCATGGAGATACACAGACCTTTGCCTTGTGAGCATCTAACTCCTCTCAGCTCCTTTTGCACTGTTATATTAATTGCTTAGGCATGTTTACGTTATACATGCTGTTAGTATTAATGTATATTAGCTATAGGACATTACTTAGTCTCGTATTTAACGTCTTTCAGATTTTATGTGCAAGTGCTCCATAGTAGTTGCATTGAAAACAATTTAACTTGAATGCCAACCACAGAATACTGTTAGCAGCAGGATTTCTCAGGGTGATTTACTTCTGTTTATCCACAGCGTTTGGTAATAAATACATATATTTTGGGGCCCTGGGTACATTAAACATACTGAATAGTCGGAGCTTGTAGAAGCTAATTTCTCTGTCATTGCTTTATAGCTAAATTGGTTGCGCACGTCTCATTCAATTATGCAACTTGAAGAATACCAACAACACAGATTCCTGATTTCAATAGTGCATATGCTTGTTTTAGCGCTTACAATGGATCAGCTTTTAGCATGAGACACTAAATCATCATTCTTTGAATTTCAGAGTCACAATTTCAAATGTAATACTGTCTTTGTGTGCATGTCATTAATGGCTTTTCTTTTTCTGCTTTCTAGATATATACTATAATATTCAGCACAAATCAAAGTGAAGACTGGAAGGTAACTCACAATGGATATTTGCAGTTAAGCATTTACACCATCAAATTCTTTATTGATATTGGCTTAGTTAAGTAGTTATTCAACCAGTTAAAAAACGTGCACATTAGCCAAATAAAGTATTTCCTGTTAAATACTGATGTAGAGAAAGTACCAGCTATACTACCAAGTCTCTTCAATGGGACTTCTTTAGTGGTAGTTATTCTACATGGAAGGCACTCTGCTAGTACAGTAGTACAAAAGGAACAAGGAGAAAGGAAGGCTTAAATTCATATCCTCAGGAATTGACATGCTATTATGATTCTAGTATTTTATAACATAAATACAACACATATCAAATGGATTAAAAACTGTCTGACAGATCTCAAAAAACAGGCAAGCTGGAACTTGCAGTTGAATGGATGTTCCCAATGTTACTTTGAGTTCTGTACAAGGCTTCATGTTCTTTAATAACGTCACCAATGGCCTTGTAAACATATCCCTAAATACAATCTCTGAATGACATGAGTTTGGCAGGATGGTATACAATGATGAAAACTGGGCAGTCAACAGAAACCAGGAATGGTAAGGGAAAGAACCACAAAGTTATTCAAAGAAGAATTCTTTGCAGTAAACAAAAATCAAACTGAAAAATAACTAATTCCATGTTGATTTTATCAGGGGGAAGATGCGAAGATGTTAGTTGTTCACAGGAGAGATTCACAGCAGGGAAATACCAAGTTAGAAAGGACTCTTGCATCTAGCAGGAGCACCAAGGGCTAGAAACTTAAGTCAAACAGACTGAACGTAAGGTGCCTTTCTAAGAATAAAGGTGATTATGAGTTGGAAAAAAATTACCAGATACATTTCATGAATTCTTGAGGACAAGAGGAATATATGCTTCACCCAAAACTAGATTGTTTTTTCATTTAACATAAGAAGAGATAGTGAAAGTAGTGTAAAAATACATAAGCAAATTGATAATATTTTATGAGTATAAATGGATGCAAATTCACCAGAGCCAACATTTTCTCATCTGCCTGTGGTATGTCTCATTAAGAAAATTGCTTAATAAGAACTGTCTTCTAAAGAGATGGATTATTATTGTTTAATCTTCAGAGACCTTATGAAATAAAAAGTTTATCAAACATTTTTGTACAATTTAGAAAGTTTAGTACAGTGTAAAATACAACTTATCTTGCAACATTGCAAGTTGCTGGAGAGAGCAGCCCTTATTTTTTAGGTACAAACTTGAGGTAAAATACAGTGAAGAAAAGGAATTCATCTCAGTTTCACAACTTTTAATAGATTAATCAGGAAAATACTGCTACCATATATGCTTTGAAACACGTCTGCCCCAGTGCTATTTTTAAAATAATTAGGATCATAATATATCTTCAGATACTTTCTGCTTCTATCAAATAACAATTAATAGCTGTTAGCATCCTTCCTTCTTCCATTTTGTAACATGTTATATCTGCCAGAAACTTGCTAGGCCAGTGACATTAGTGAAAACAGAGAGTAAATCCATTCAAAACAGTGTGAGTAAAAGCAGAATCTGTCTGTTTGCTTTTGCATGGTTAGAACAAAAAGCTCCATTGCTGCTTTTACAGCTAAAGAGCATTTTATAATGAGCTCTGAAATTTTTGGGAAAGTCAGATTACAATGTTGGTTTAACATCAGACAGTCCATTGTTTAGATGTAGGATCACTGTGATGTCCGGTCTCTGAAAACTTTAGTTTTCCTTTTGATATTAAAAAGACCACTGAAATAATCCGCAAAGAGCTCAGGCCTCAGGAAAGAAGTCTGAAAAACAAACACTGTTAAAGATCGGTAAGACACGATTATGTGGCTGACAATTACATGTGATAACAATTAAAATTATCTGATTCCAACCACATGGCATCTTAGTATAGCAGATCTCCAAGTAAATAACATGTCACATAATAGGTTTTGATTGATGTTGTCAGCAGCCTTTTGAATGTTACAGATACCTCCCCATCAATGCCTTAGAAATCTGTGGAGACTGCTGACCTCATCCTAACCTGAAATTACTTGCATGTACCTAAATACTCTAGTTCTAACTGCTTGGTACCCTAAAATTCTTCTTTTACTAGATAATTAGATACTTGTACATGGTGTCCATCTCCCTGCTTCCAGTTGTAAATAACTTCACTAATATATGCATTCGTGGTTTTAACGAAAACCCTAGATGTTTTCTGAGAGGTCTTTCAGTTACCTGCCAGTACAGATCTGGGAACATATGTCTGATTGCAAGCCAGCTGAAGCACTCCAAACAGTTTCTGAAGTCCATGGCTTGGTTGGTGTAGGGGACCTAACCAGGGAGAATACTGAGCTGCCAAGGAGCTGCCACTGAGCAGCATGAGGTTACTTTGCTGCCAACTTTCATTTGCGTTAAAAAAATAGGGATGAGTTAATGATTGCTAAACCAACAAATCATCCTCCTATTGGAGGAGCCCCAGAGGACATCCTGTCTCCAGCCGTGATGTAGCCAGTAAGAAAACACATTGTCACATTGCCTAGAATGGGCATACAAAAAACAGAGGGGATCGAAGCAGGAATTTGGAGTATTTTCATGGTGCCAGTCTCCACACATGTTCTTGGCTTAGCCTCATGCTCCTTATTTTCATCTAGACCAGCCCAAGAGCTACTCTTCAGATCTGTGATGCAAGTTTTATTGTTTCCTTATGTATACTGTTAAGTGGGAAGTGAAACAAAATGTCTTAAAACTGAATTGAGGAATAATACCATACATTTGTTAGAAGGACAGTTTTTGCTACCATTGTTGTTTTTAAAAAACATCTTTTTCTACTTTGGCATCTCAATCAGGATTTCAACATCCCAGCTGGAAAAGCAGCTGTCTTTTCTAACTAGGGCTGCCACAAACACAGCTCTCCCACTGTAGGATATAGAGTCAACAGCATGTTGAGAATGAAGCTTTAGTTGAGATATTGCAACTGTTTAGAAGGTGTTGCTGAAGGTGAGCAAAAACCTTATGAGTTACTCACATCAGTTTCACTGGTCTGACAAAGCATGTTATCCAGCCACGATTCAAGATCCTGCCTGTGATATAAATATATTAGAGTTTTAACCAACGTGTTGTAATTTTCCCCATTTTTTATACCAGATCACACTAATGGGTAAGAAAAATATGAAGCAACAAAACTCATGAGCAGACAATGCAACTCAGCAGTCATACTTGACACCTCAGTCATAAACGTGTTTCTGTCCTGAATAACAGTTCTACGGGTACGCCACAGCCTTCTGTAAATGGCCTTCCCAGTAAGCAACAGTCATTTGACTGCACGATGGGTGTCATTTTACTGTAAAGGAAATAAATTTGGTTTCCAATAATAAAAAGAGAAGAATTATCTATATGGTCCATGTTAAATTAGAATCACATATTGCTTCTCTGCAAGAAAAATTACATTTGCACTAGTTACGCACCAAAACCGTTAGCACCACGGAGGAGCAGGTTCCAAGAAGAACAGCGAAGCACCTGCTCGTTGAAATATACCAAGCATATGAAAACTCTCCATATTCACACACCTCTAAACTTTCAACATTAATCAGACAACCACATCCCTTGTCCTGAACTGCAGAGAACGCTCAAAAAAATCAAATCATGTGATACTTAGAAGTTGCAGAGAAAAGATCTCAATGTTGTGCAAGAATACATCAGACAAAATGACCAAATCATTAAAGAGCCATTGACAGAGCGATGAATAGAGCATGTAAACAAGTCAAATTGTACAAAACCAGATGTAGCCATGCATCTGTAAAGATAGAGCCATATAGTCATATTCTCTGAAGAACTGGGAGAACAGTGTGACAGAGGTAGTTCATCTGGTATGTGTTTTCCACTCCTGATGTCCAAGACTATACACTCAGAAGCTACTTTACAAGTATAACATTTGTGCAGCTGAGGCATGAGCAGAGGTGATTAGCATGGGAGCAGGGCCTCTCATTTTCTTCATGCAGAGCATAATACAAAGGGACTTTGATCTTTAGGGGGATCTCTACCACAGTGCAAACTAATAATGATGTTAACATAACAGTAATAATAGGTACAGATAGCAATGCTGAACCTTAAACATGTATCCATTATAAACACATAAATATTCAGTTGTCTACTGTAAGAGTACAGGTCATAGACTCTTTAGCCTCATTTCCCTCCTACACATCCAAAAGCAGGCAGAAAAAATATTGAAATATATTTATTAGTTGGCAAACAGTATCTTTTCAAATTGGTGTGGCAGAAATTTGGAGAATCAGGCTGCTAATGTGTATCTCAGAATTTATATAATAGTAGAAGCAAACAGAATATTTGAGCTGTTGAAGAATCTCCAGAAATAACCAAAACAGCAGACACTCTCTTTTAAAGTTGTACATTTCAGGTTGTGAAAAATCTAAATTTCCTGCAATGTTTTGACAAAGTTAGCATCTATCTACAAATCAGCTGGGGGGCTCAGATTATTATTCTATTGATTCTACATATGACTTTCTGGTTTTGTATGAGGTTTTTTATTTGTTTGGGTTCTTTCATGTTTGGGGGGTTTTGTTTGTCTGGTTGGTTTTTGTTTTCTTGCAGATTTTTTAGAATAAAGGATAAATGACCAACCTATGGCCTCCAGGCCAGCTTCCAAAGGCCAGAAAAACTTATCCAATCAATAGCTACATTTTGCTGTCCTGTCCTTTACTGAGGCCTTCAGTCAGAGGGAAAAGATGAATTGCAAGCTGTTAAATGGACAAAAAAGTGGTCAGAAGCTTGGTCTTAGCGTTGCTTTTGCCCAAGGTCCTCTGGCCTCTACACCATTACAAACCAGGAATTACATCCATCCTAACTCGGGCACATCCCCACCACATGATGAACAGGTGATGTGAAAAGCCCGGTGATAAAAGTATGAGTGAATGTCAGCCTTGATACAGGCACTACTTGAACTCCTCATCTATTACTGAAATAAGCGTTTTCTGAAGAAAGGACTTGCATTTTAGTTTTCTAATGGATATGCCTCTCATTGAGTTAGAGGTTAGAGCATATATTTCTCCCTTAAAAATGACACAATCTTCCAAACCAAAAGGCTGAGATTGACACAAAGAATGTGGAGTACACATTTATGGAGTAAACACAACTAGTATTGGTTGCCAGATCTAAAGTACCAGAACATGGCTTTGGACATACATATCAACAGTCTAGCATTTTCTTGAAGTTGTATGTAGCGCCTTTCTGTCACAAGGTTTCATCCATGACATCCATATTTCAGATGCATGCAAAAGAAGAGCATCCCTGCCTTGGGAAATAACACGCCAAGAACAGAAGGGCTAAAAAAGGCCCAGGGAATAAAACATTCAGAAGGTCATCAACAGTGACATTTTCTGCAGACATCATAGCAAGAGAATAGGTAGATTGAATGTGGAGAAGGTAATGGCCTGGTGAAAGAATTCAGGGATACTGAATAATACCAGTGGGGCTGCATAGCAGAAGCCAAGTATCTCTGTTATTTTCTGCTAAAAAGGAATCAGTTGAACTCCGAAGTGACTGAAAAGTGATGAGCTAGTGCTTCAGAGAGGGGTTGAAAACAGGGAGGTGGGGCTGTTTGCATAGTTTTGCTTGGCATGGTTTCATTGTTCACAAAAATAAGAGGAAAAAACAATATTCCAGAACTCTTTCTGGGCACTTAATAATTATTTTTCTCCCTTGGATTACAACACACATAAATATCAACAACCCTTCTGGCTACGTTGGCCTGGAGCCCTGCTCAGGCTTTCCATGTGGAGTTCCTAAGGAGCTGTCCCACTTGATGCATGTTGAAAGCCTCGCCCCTTAGAAATGCATTTGGGCTGCTGCCTTGAAGGGACATTTGAAACCTGCCGATGCTGCTTTGCTTTTTTTCCTGTTCTTGTTGTCAGGCTCATCATGCTGAGTCATATCTGCAGCTAGATCATAATGATTATCCTGAAATGTCAGCAGCTGCTCTTTTCACCCCCATATGGTGCCAGATTTAGGATGAGGTTTCCCTAATGCATAAACAATGACTATAATTGTGGTTTTTGACAACCAAGGTATCGCGGAGATGTTATTCTGTTGTAAAAAACCTGCTTTTCCACAGTTGTAATGAAGGGGTGGGTCATAATGACCCATATGTTTCTTTGTATTTCTCTCCAAAGCAAGCCTATGACATAAGTGAATCCCTGTCAGCATGGCTTTCGGCCATCAGATGTTGTTTGACAAGGGAAACATCTAAAAGCTTTAACAGCTAATAGCTTCCTAACTGTAAGAGCATTATTTTCCGAATTCCAGAGATGGTTGTTTGATAGAACAAAAACCTGGCTTTAACCTCTATTCTCTTAATTTAGATGTAATTTCCTTGCAGTCCTCAGATAGTCTTATCCCTTAGTGTTGCTTAAAGTTACAAGCTCTCTTTAAAAGCCAGCTAAAAAAAAGGTGAGGTATCAGAGAAATAAAAAAGAGAACAAACAAACAAACGAAAACCCTAGAAGGACTTGACAAAAGTAATGAAGAAAACAAAGCTCTATCTCTTCTTTCATTTATGGAGGTACATCAAAAGTCTTTCCTCTATCTATTATCTGTGGAGATAGAAGATAGTAGAACTGTCAGTGAGAGGGGAATTTAGTCCCAGCACGCCCATTCTGTATTTTAGTGCCAAATAAAGCAATACATAGATAAATGAAAGATAAGCAAGTAGAAAATCCTGTAAGGGCAAAGACAGGGTGAACTTGATGTACTATCGTTCAAGTCTGGGAGAAGAGGCATTGAAGCTGATGGAAGTAACCACCACCCTTCATCTGAGATAACAGAGCCAAGTAGTTCTTTGATGAGGTAATACAGGTTTCTGAGACAAGGCAAAAGTACACCCTAAATCTTGAATAAAGCAGGCAGATGGTACTGATGGTTATTGCTTTGGGTGAGGGTGTATTTGTGTGTATGCATGTACAAGAAAACAAGGTAGCTGAAACAGAAACAGAAATAAGCTCTAAACACAGCAGCTAAAAGGAAGCTATCTGGGCATAAAGCCTAAAGGGAGAACTTACTGGGGATACTGAACACAAAAAATGTGATGCTGTAAGCAAAGATACTGTCTTTGGTGGTTTGATTGCATCTGCAGGCTGAGAAGGGGAAGTTGGCATGCTCTTTGTAAATAGATGGAACTGAAGCCAAGAAAGGGCCTGACTCCATCAATGGTTTAGCCTCCTAACCAGAACAAGCTCTGGTGTGTGACCATCTATGTCAAAGGAAGAAATATTGTAGATAACAAAGCAGACTAAAGGAAAGACTACAGACAAACCTATGTTACCCTGAGAAAACTAAGGATGTTATAATGAGTTAAATCTTCTTGTTATGAATCAAAAGTCACATGTACAGGAATTACTGCAGACACAAAATGCTTTAACAGATAGAAACACTGACACTATATTTTTAACTAAAAGAAACTCCCCCGAAGCTTAAACGAGCCCTCAAAAACTAGGCTGAGAAGATGCTATTGCTCTGCAGGATGAGAGGTTCAGGTTCAGTGAGACAAAAGTGGGAGGCAAGTGCCAGGGCAGTGTTCTTCTGTGAGAAAAAAGTCCCTCCAGGCTCACTATACAGGTGCTTAGGCCTCATACTCAAAGCTGGCTTAGACAGCTAAGCCCTAATTAGATGTTTAAGGTCCATCCACTTCTTCCCCTGAAATAATCAATGAGACCAGATGTTATGTACCAAAGGGTACATTAAATGGCAGAGAGGGGTCTACCATTTTGCTGTTTTCAACCCTGACTGCACCAGCCTTCCTGCTGAAGCCATTAGAGGAGATGAAAGCCAGTTGGAGAGATGAGCACAGAAATTACCTCTGCAGTTACCTGCTCTGTTCTTCCATGGCACCAGGCAGTACAAATCACCCTCCTAAAGAGCAGTTAATTTGGATCTCTGACACCAAAACCATACTGCACTTCCACAGCCTTACACGAGGAACAAAACTGGTCTGATTGGAAGCTATTCTGATCCTTCACAAACTAGGCACAGAACAAAATTTGTAGGACGGCAAACATCCACTCATAGTTGAATTTTTATACACATCTTTGCTTTCTCTCTGGGCATTGTTTCATCCACTCAGATGATATCTATCTCCTTAGATTTAGCTGTCTAAGAATTTGGCATCTAGGATACAGCAGTTGTCTGTGCCTCCTTTTTAGTTATGGTGGTAGATGTTCACTTCCAGAAACATGTCACCATATCCTAACAGAGAATTTAAAGTTAGATATCTCTGAAAAATAGTACAGGATGTCTTTTTCCATTGACTGAAGTGGGAACCTAGACAGCTAGTCAGTCTGGACACACTACTTTGGGACAGTAGCTGACAAGGCCTACAGAAGTTTTTGAGTACTGGGCCATGATACACTTCAAAATCTTTCTCAAGGGCATCTGTGGTTACTTGTGTAACCTTTCTTGGGTGTGTCAAAAAAGACACTGTCAAATGAAGCAAGCTCATGAGAATGGGAGATCCAACAAGAGCTCTCAGAGAAGAGAGCCATTAGACAAGCTGCTTGGGTGGGTGTGAGGAACAAACCCCACATGGCTTCTTTGCATGAAGGAGCGCTACTTGTCATTCAGTATTCCTCTCTCAGAAAAAGTTGTGTGTGGTGGGAAGAAACAAGAGCACTTGTCTCAAAAAGGTGTGGCTTGCTCAGGTTAGACTTCAGAGCCACATTTGTCTGAATGAGGACTAGTAAGAGATGAGAGCGTTTTGATCTGTCTGCCACTCTGTAAGGGATAATAGGCAGTTGTTTTATTATTCCTTCAGTGTAATGTACAAGGATGATTTGTAATGAGGCAGAATCTAGGATAAATAGCTCTTGCTATAATACTTTGCCTTCAGATATCTCAAGAGCTAATCTGCAGTGGGTATGCTTGCTGTAAATCAGAGGCTATGTCTTTGCATTTGGAAGTCACTATTATTATGTTAAAGGGTGTATCCTTTCATAGTTCAAGTATGGCATTTGGAAAGAAGTAATTTCACCTCAGAGTGGAAGCTTCCCTGGGGCACAGATCTTCAACAGTGAAATTTTGTGTGTGTACTTTGACAAATGCATGCCCAGTGGGCATGTGCCAAATTATGCCTTTGAAGCCATGGAAGCCTTGCTGTGGGAACCTAGAACTTTGAAGAATTTCTCAAGGGAGAGGAAGCAAAGCCAGCTGGACTCATTTTCTATAGACAGAAATTTAATTGGTAGCTAGGAGCTACTACATTAGAAGAGAAATCACCTCAGAGACCTGGAACATGCTGGTGTGAACTCTTGTTAGAGGAGTTGGGAGGCAGCTTGACTGTGACCCACCCAGATCCCTTTCTTTGCACATTCTTTTTAACTTTAGTATTTACTGTCATGGTAAAATGTGATCATAATTATAAGAACCAACACATCATCGTCATTACTCAGCACCTAAGAACAAAGTGTAAACACTCTGCTTCTGACTGCAAACCAGCTAAGCAAAGAACATTTTCTTCGGAACTAGTACATATCAATTCGGCAGACTTACAGACATTAAATTAACTTGATACAATAAAATTTATGCTTGCCTTTTCTGCAAGAAGTGGTGTATTTTCACAACCCAGTGACTTCATCTTTCGTATTCTCTGAGACATAACCTTGCAGCTCCTGAGCAGCAGTTTCCTCTTTGTGGTAGCAGATACCCGTCCTGCTCTGTGAGCTCTTTTTTGACTTCATCCTTCTTCAGTGCTCTCAAGTAGGTCCTATGTCATCCTTAACTCACACAAACACACATTATTTTGCCTGACCACCAAAAGACAAAACTGCTGTAAAATATTGCCCCAAGAATGGGAAGTGTGTGTGTGTGTGTGTGTGTGTGTGTGTGTGTGTGTGTGTGTGTGTGTGGCATAAAATGGTAATTCACATGTTACTGTACTATTAAGATAATGTTTCTCTACCAAAATAATTACTTTATAAATAAAGCACTTCAGATAATAATTTAAAGTCTTACTGAGGAAAATTACTCAGTGAAAGGAGGCTCAGGATATACCTTTATCACTACTCTGAGGTTAGTGCTAATTGGCAGGCAATAAAGCTTATGAATTCAGAGGTTGATTGTTGCCTTCTGCTTTTCTCCACTGACAGGTGAGCACAACTCTCCTTCTGTTACTCTTGTGATTTATTTGTACTTGTACGCAGACCTCTGATAAGAACAGTCGATCACTATGTTGGACTCTGTACCAACATGAAGTGAGAACATTTCCACTATACAATTTACAGTCTGGACAGAGAAAGAAGAGGGAGGTAAAAGATCCTCCCATTTCACATGAGGAACAGATACTCTGATTCATAGAGATATTTAGGTGCTTTGCTGATTGGGATCTAATAGATCAGACCCACAACAACGTTAAAATATCTTCAGGCACCAGTCGATCTGCTCGCTCCATGCATGTCCTCCTACTCCACAGTAACGGCAAAGTAACCAGACCTGTTTCACTACAGGTTAAATCAGCACTGCCACTATATGCCAAACATTGCTACCAAAAAAAAATATTCCTCCAGTGACGTGCACTGGGGAACTGATGAAGATTAAAAACAATCCAGAAAAGAAAGTAAAGCAAAACAAAACAAAAACCTCACAAATTTCAAACCAGATTAGTTGCCTTCTCAGGGATACGACCTCATGGCAGCAGAGCTGGTTGCATGGATTTAATTTGCTCATATAACTACACTTTGGGTCACATCAGCCTATTTGCTCTGGGTGAAAGTGCACACAAGGACAGTCACTGCTGTTCAACTGAGACACAATAGCTTGTTAAATTGTTATAAACTGATCACAAGTCTGAGTCCCAAATGTCTTACCCGAGGTCACCCAGCAGTTTGAGACACACCCAGCAACAGAACATCCCCAGAGTCCAGCCTAGTGTCAAATACAACGGCACTTTTCCTCTCTAATTGCAACCAATTGTCACTGTCTTCTGGTGGGTGTAACCAGGAGAAAATGGACATGGGAATGAACTAGGACTATCCAGTGAGCCCTTCCAGTTTCAGCTGAAGCATATTGGCAAGACTTCATCAGGAGAACTCCATGGTTTCACCAGGTCTTGTTTCTCCATAGGCAACAAGCGATTAGATATTGCTGAATAACTCAGAAAAAAGTTCTTGTGATATGTGTAGGTGTTGTGCTGGACAATATGTTTCAGGGAGAGTGGGCATTAGCTGCAGAAATAAAAGGCATTTTTGACCCTAGAGAAGCTTGTTCAATTAAATGCCTTCCTTTCCTATGCACCAGAGCAGCGGAGTGTTGAGGTTAGTGCTAGTCAGGGCATAATCCATGAGTGCCATATTGATCTGAAGAGCAACTAGCATGGGAGATGTAAAAATGAAATAGTGGGGCAGAGGGATCCAGTGTTGGAGGAACGCTGCTTTCCACAAGGCATGTAAACCCTAATTAATAGACAAAGAGCTCTATTCTTCACCTCTGTTTAACTCCTCCCCTCTTGCTTCTCTTCCCTTTAACTGTACTCCTTCTCCCCTCCAGTTCACAGTAGCATATAGAGGACCTGACAAAAGCCCACGCAAAAACATGGCAACACTCCCATTGACTTCAGTGGGCTTTGTAACAAGCAAAGACATAAGAAAATAGGTGATTATTTTTTCCTTTCCAAATGACAAGACCCTCCCTCCCCCCCCAGTAAAACAATCCACGTAGTAATCATAAGTGCGTTATATTGTGCAGTGCAATGGGCATAATTAATCCAATCTTCTAAACCACTAGTAGCAGTTGGTCTCTCTAATGCTTGGAAAATTATTTTAAATAGATTTCATATCTACAGAATAGGATTTTTTTAGATTGCAAGTACCTAGAGTCCAATATCAGCAGTTGTTAGCAGCACGTTTGCACTGACTTTAAAAAGCCTAGTCAGTTCATACGTGTAGAAGAATGGGGCCCAAACCAGCATTTGCTGAACAGTCAAAATCATTTTGATATCCATGACCTGTTCTCTCAAAGCTGTAAATGTAGGGTCAACCCTGCTGTTGCTATTTGGCCAATTATCTAGACATGATCTTGATTAATTACTCACCTGGCTCTTTGGATTCAAGCAGACCAATCTCAGTCTATTTATTTTCCCTACTCTACAACCAAACACAAAAAAAAATCCTCCCCCTCTTCCTCTTGATTCACTGAACTGAGGACTTTACTTGTAAGAGCAAAAATCCCGGGTATATTTTAAAAGTTCTATTCTTTTCCCTCATTGCTGCCTGCAAGTTCATCTGCTTAACAAAGGGCTATGATACTGGGCAAGAGGGAGAGGAGGGAATCCATTGCTAATTTAGTGCCCTAGCATGCTCTGGATATCTGAAATATCTTTGTTCTAAAAAGCTGCACAGTTTTTTGGCAACACTTGGACAAAAAGGTTCCAACTGTATTGAAGTTTAGATCATATGCAAATGCTTGTATTCAAAATGGTGTATGCATCACCATCTTTCTAATCCTACCACTAAAATATGATTTGTGGCTGTTCTTCAGAACGTCTGCCTGATTAAACATCCTTGGAAAAAAATGCATGGGATTGTAATAAAGAATCATAAAAACGTTTCTTTTAATCAGTAATTAAGTAGCAATTAAGCATAATTATTACAATTTGTATCTAATTTATAATATCGGTAGAATGAACAGATGTAATTCATCCTCCAGTAGTCAACAGTGCTTGGCTTAAGCAAAGCCAGCTCACACTTCCCTTCACATTTGCAACACAAAAAGGACACTGTGGACGGTGAGCAAATGTGTCTTCCCCAAGGGGTGGGAATATTCAGCAGTGGGGTAGGAACTGCACAGTCATCTGAAAGTCTGTGAAAATACCCATACAGACAACATAAAGTTTTCCTACTGTCTTCAGCAGATGATAAAAATCTTAAGGTTTTTAACCTCATGAGGAGCTCTCACTTTTATGTAGCTGGTACAGTAACTGTTCAGTGTCACAACCAACCACTGCAAAACATAACCATACGTGTGCTTTTCGTTATATGAAATATTACTAAAATTGGTCAAGTTTTTTTCATGTGGTGGTTGGGGGCATTTCTTCATTAGCAGCCTAGGAAAAATTACACAGTTTACTGAGTAACTCAGAGAGAAAGAAAAAGTTTTCATTACAAACTCTATGTTAATTTTCCTTAACTTTACAGTTTTTAAATGCATAAGAAACATGTGCGTGATCTTGGATTGTCTGAAATCTAGCCAATCTGACTACTTTCTGCCATGGATGCTTTCAAACAAAACTACTATGATTTTTTCTTTGTTGTCTGACCTTGCTTAATGTTCATCTGAGACGTACATGACTTGATGGTAAAACATCAGTCTTCACATGTAGCTGATTACCACAGAGCTCTGTTTGGAAAGTTATGTGATGGGGGGCCATTAAAGCACCTTAGAGAGTTCTCTGGAATCACTCAGTGGAGAACAGATACATTTATAGCCCAGAAGCTTTATCATTTGTGTAACAGTAGCAAATTCATACAACAGACCTCTGCCAAGGTAACCTTCTGAATCTGCTTCAACAGGAAGTAAAAAACCTGTATATTTGATAGATCTGGAATGTTCTTCAAGCTCAGAAGTCTGAATGTATATGCCCTGTCCTTACTCTGATGCCATACCTGGCTAAGAGTTGATCCCCTAAGCACTTCTGCTGCTTGGAGAAGAGGATTCCCCAGGGAAGATGCAGAAGGAGCTGGAATAAACTAGTACACTGGTATTGAATCTGACCAGCCTGAATCTAGAACTATTCAGCATTTGAAAATGCAAAAGAACTTGTTAAGAAATTAAGATCTAGTTTGCTCAAGCCAGTGTTACTTTGGACAACCAAATCAGGTCTATGGTTTTCTCAGTGACAGAAATCTCACAGTTTGTGGATCTGTAAAGTGAAGATTTCACGCATTCCTAAACCCTTAATTAACTATGTAAATCTGTTAAAAATATTCCTATATAGCAAAAACTTTATGGTTTTAAACTGAAGTTAATGGTTTACTGATGGAATGCACCATTAAGGCCTAGCCATTTGAAAGTGGTAATAAGGAGACAGATGCATATTCAAATGTTTATCTCTTTAATGTTCCAAAACCTAATCTCTTAAATGAGTGTAATCAGAAAAGAGGCATTCTAATTCTCTTTTAGGGAAGAGAAGGCGCCAGAGATCAAGTGATAACTGGGCTGTGAGTTAAAGCCATTCTCATGAAACTTTGGCTGTGTTTGAACCCAAATTGGAGAGATTTTTTTAGGTACCGTGTCTGCTAGAATTCAAAGAGAAGACACACTTCTGCTTTCAGGGCACAAAACCAAATGATGGACAACCTTCATTTAAGAAAAAAAAAAAAAACAAGTAAAAAGCCAAACAAAAACAAAACAACAAAAAGCCAGCTTTATAAAAATGTCAGGCTTGCTGGTTTTGCTTTGGTTTACACAAAGATCTTTCTCACACACCTATACCTCAAAGCCAAAAGAACAATAAGGTTGTGAAGTTAGTCACTCAAAAGGTAGAAAGTGCCAGACATGAGGTTACATATGCAACCCAAATTCAGTTCCTTAGGTGAACTCATGATTAGACATGCTTTAATCACATGGCCACATACATTTTTTCCACAAGACAAAGACAGTGTAAGCCTGACGACTCAGAGGAGCAAAGTGCAATATTAGGCACTGTGTTGGACAGTTGTGACGAAAGAGAATTACCAGGTCTGTATGGCAAGAAATGGGTTGAGAGATTCAGCTCTGCCCAGGGCACTGGCAGTGGGAGGCTGTGAAATGCCCTGCTGCCATGTCAACATGTCCCTTCCCCATGCCAGTAAGCCCCTGCAGAGACATGTGAGGAGAAAAGGAGCAAGCGAGGTAGCAGGCTGGGCCTGCAGCAGCATGGTCTGCTGCACACCACCAAGGAAATTACTGTGAAAAGGCGCAGACTGCAGCCAAAGTCGTTCACTAGTCTATGATCCATTTTGTTTTCTGTGACAATCTGGTTCACATTACAAGTACACTACTGGCAAAGTTGTGGTGGGTTTTGGTGGGGTTTTGGTGGTTTGTTTTGGTTTTTTGGTGGTTTTTTGGGTTTGGGTTTGGGTTTGTTTTTTTGTTTTTTTTTTTTTGGTACTTCTACCATTTGCTGGCAGTTCCATGGCTTTGGTCATCTCTTGTCTATGTATTTCTTTGTTCAGCCTTCTGCCTTTGAAACTTTACACCCAGCTCTAGTTATCTTTGCTTTTTTAGTACTCAAAAGTGGTCGTTATCTTGTACGCAAGGATGGACTCACGCAGGCCTGAAGTTTTCCTAAATAAAAGACCTACAAATAATTGTTCCAACTAATCACCTGCGGCCTGAAAATGCACCGGCACTCTCTGAACCGCAGTGGGTGTTACAGATATTTGGGTTGAATCACTTCAATGTGCAGGCATTGACTTCCTTGAGCCCAAGTCAAGTCTCCACATTAAGGATGGCAGGAGGAAGCCCAAACAGAGGCTCTCATCTCCCAGATAATAGCAGGAGACTAGGCCAGGCCGGCTTTAATCTCGTCCCTCGAATTATAATTTATCTCTTTCTACTGACAGTGAGGCACCTGGCACGGGGTGCCCGGCCCCCTCCGATAGATCTCCCCTGCACAGCGCTCGTTTCGCTGGCGGGGCGACCCGGGACCTGCTGGGATGGCCCGTCAGGCAGCAGGGCGGGACTCGTGCCATCGCTCGCCGCCTGCACCCGCATGACAGAACTCTGGGGGCCGCGGTGAGCGGGCGGGCTGCTGAGAGCGGGACAGNCCCGGGAAGTCCCCCCAGGTGCGCCGCTCCTGGAGGCCCCGCGGCCGCTCCCGCCCGGCCCCAGCAACTTGGCCGCCCCCGGTCCCGGCAAGGGACGCGGGGAAGGGAGGCAATGGATCCCCCGAGGGCCGCCGGCTCCGCTCGCTGCTCTCTCCCTGAGGTGCCACACTCGGGGGCCGCACCCCTGGAACGGGCTCCGGCAGGGAGCGGAGCGGGGGATGCAGCCCGAAGGGTCCCACCAGCGCCGGGGCTCCCGCGGGCGGGTCGCAGAGCCCTCGCATCTCCCCCGCGGCACGGAGGGCACGGCGCTGCCCAGGCGGCTGGCGGGGCGAAGAGCTGGGCACGGCTGGACCCTCTGATCCCCAGGTTTAGTCTAATCTAATAGCAGCAGTGATTAGAGTTTATTATTATTTGCGCGCTGAACTTTTCAGCTGAAGGGAGATTTAAAAATCAATAGTAAAGTCACATGCCTGACTGCTTGGAGACTTATAGAAAAGCTGTTGGCCAAGGCCAATAAATCAATCCTCCTTTTTCAGTAATGTTTGTTTCTTTTCCACTTCCAGAATTTTCTTCCTTGCAGAAGGGAACCCACATCTAACAAGATGCCACTTTGAAATACATCATGTTTGAAGCCAACATGCTAATTATAGATTAACAGAAGGTGAAACTCTGTTGAAGTGACATAGTGAAAAAAATCCAAGGTGATCAAATATAGTATGTCATCAAACATATTATGCTCTCTTAAAATCCTATGTTTAAGAGAAGGCTGCATAATCTTTCTCAACCCCATGACCCACTGGCACCAGCTTTTACTTAGAGAAGTGAAGTTAGAATTCACTTAAAGTTATTTTGTGGTAACCGGGCTCTCAGACCCCTGAGAGTTTTTACAGCCCCAGTCAAGGTATGTCCAATATTTCCAGCCTGGCACAGCAGCAGCCTGCAGACGGAACAAGTAAATGAAATGGAAGTGTTTAACAGGCTTCACACGTTTCATTTATTTTGATTTGAACTGAGGAGCTGAGCTGAGCCTTGAATCACCAGCGAAGGAAGAGCATAATTACTTGTCATTATATTCATTCCAATTTATAAATAATGTTTCTGGCTTTATTTTATTCAATGCTTAATTTAAAAATAATGATTAAATATTAGCCCTTGGGCTGCGTGCTGGATTATAGCCAGATGCGTTATTACTTCTCCTTGGGACTCCGGAAATATCTAAATGGACTAGGAGGGAAAATGAAGATTTCCCACACAATTAATTATGATGGAAGGACAGTGCTATAACTTAAGCATAGGTTTTAATTGTTTTAAAACAACGAGGTATTTCACCAGAATCAACAAATAAAGGTTGGGAGAAATCACATTTTCTGTAAGGTGGTGCTGCATGTCCTCGGTATCCACGCAGAGGAATACACAGCACTGCGTTTCTGGGTCTGGCTGTATATACACACGTGTAAGGAAATCGTGGGTGCCTGCATATCTGCACACACACGTAAATTTCTTTAATATGTTTATATGTTCAGTGGCTGGAACAGCAGCAAAATAAGTGTTCCCTGATTTGGAGCACTTCCCAGGTGCTGCAAACACTGATGAACTAAAATCCTTATGTAGAAAATGAATAGGTCCCTCACACGTACACACATACACACCTCAAAAAAAAAAAAAAAAGGGAAGAAAAAGAGAAAGAAAAGAGAGGAAAGGGGAACTCGATTTATTCTCATTTGTTTATCTCTAGATTTTCCCCCCTTTCTGCAAATTCATTTGAATAGCTTTCAAGCTGCAAAATGGAAATGTGGCTCCTGCCCTCTATTTCAGCAGCAGCGTCCTGGCAACAGAGCAATTTTCTATCATCAAGGATAAATGGCATCGAACAGAACATTCTGATAAAAAAGAAAAAAAGCTTTAGCCCAAGAAGCCCATGATTGCTGCCCTTCCTGTCTATCATCCCTTTACAAAATCCTCTCCTCCAAACCTGAGCTGCATGCTGTCAGAGCTAATAATGTCTTCTAAAGAAAAGGGGAAGAAACAGCATTCATGCACAATGTTCCCATTTATTACATAGAGTGCTTATTTAAAAATTGCAAATATCTTTGTTTGGTTCACTGCAAATTAAAACCAAGATGTAGGAAGTTACACGATGCAACAATTATTCATGTCACAGCAGAGCATCAAACCCTCATATCTGGTTTTTCTATTGGTGTGTGTGTGTGTGTGTGTGTGTGTGTGTGCGTGTGTGCGTGTGTGTGTGTGTGTGCGTGTGCATGCGTTGTGTGTATGTGTGCAATGCAGGGAATATCTCTTGTTGTGAAAATAAAAACCACTTCAGGTAAGTCTGAGTTTTGTTGTTTTAGAACAAGCAGGGGGGAAAGTCATTACCGATAC
Organism: Cnemophilus loriae; assembly: GCA_013397755.1. Classification (NCBI taxonomy): domain Eukaryota; kingdom Metazoa; phylum Chordata; class Aves; order Passeriformes; family Corvidae; genus Cnemophilus; species Cnemophilus loriae. The sequence continues at coordinate 506,150 of VZTF01004531.1, read as the reverse complement.
GAAGTAGGCAGAGGCTGCGTGTGTGCTGTCTTTGCGTTTCCACGGGGGTTCAGCGCCAGGACCCGGGCGAAGCCTGTCAGGAAGGCTGCTGTGGGAGCGGGGTGCTTCGCTGGGGCAGCGGGGCTCCCTCGGTGCACCCGTGCAGGAGCCGCCGCTCAGCCCCCGGGCCTCGCCCCCCGCAGCTCCCCGCAAACGCTGGCGCCTTCCCGCTGGGTGCCAGCGGCGGGAGCCGCCGCTGCCCGGCTGCGAAAGGACCCTCGGTAACAAACACAGCTGCAGGAACAGCCCATGCGGGCGGATCTGAGGCGTTCAGAGATTATTTTGGGCAGGGGGGTTATTTTGGTGGGGGGGGGGTTACCCTGTACGGAGCTGTGGTCAGAACCCCCCGCCGGCCCTGCCCAGGAGCAGAGCAGGGCCGGTGTGGACAGGAACAGACGGCCGCACCGTAAGGTGCCACAGGCCGAGGAGAGGAAGGGGCGGCGGAACAGAACCGTCACGGCCCGAGCGCCGGAGGCAGCACCGGGCTGCGAGAGGAGGGCAGGG
>VZTF01004531.1:443992-479199 GCA_013397755.1 Cnemophilus loriae | reverse complement strand
TATCCCCACCGGCTGGACCCTCCGCCCAGGTTCACAAAGGGCTCTCCGTCCCCTCTCGCTCTGCGGCGCTTTGTTTCCAGCCAACGAGAGAAATATTTCGGATGAGCCTCTCAGACTTTTGGATAAAATCTTGCAATTGTTCACAGAAAATCTTTCACTTTCTGGATAAAATGTTCTCTCTTGGGCACCGAGTTTTTGCTGGAAACTTTATTTGCATGGAAATTGCTGGCAAAGAATGAAAGGAAATTTTTTCCCTTCCTTAAAAAAAAGCCCCAAACAGCCCTCCACAGTGGAAACACGGATTAACTCTTGTTTTACAGCATCAGAAAATGGTGATTGCCGTTCAATAACTTCAGCAACTGAGGACTTTCCTCATCTCAGGCTTAGGACTTGTTTACCTAGTGGAGTATTTTCAGAATGAAGAGGCAAAGCGACTGAAAGTCCTCCTATTCGCACCCAAGGCCGAAAAAAATCTGCTTCAAAGTGAAAATCTTGTAATTTTCAGGATGGGCAAAAGCTATTGGGAATCCAGTGGAGAAGGCTAGTGAACTGCCCAGGAGGATGTTCACAAGACAGTGATAAAGGGAGAAATGCAGAAAAGGATTTTGGGAATCAGCAGCTGCAAGCAGGGAAGGAGAAATAAACCTGACAGAAAACTCAGGGAAGGCATCTAAGACTTTTTTGCTCACATTTCTGTAGCTTTCTGAAGAGCCTTTGGCTTTGGGTACAGCTGGTTCAGGGAGAGGAAAATGGGTATGTCTCCACCTAGGCATGACATGCTCTGCTTTGGGGAACTTAAGTCACCCCTAAAGGAAAAGATGTTTGTGTTCCTGTGAAGGTCACCATTTGTGCTGATGGAAAGATGCACACGTGAAGTTGGGATCAAAGCCTGTGTGGTCCCTCAAACACTGGTGCAGGCATTGTTTTAGCCCTCCATCCAAAAGAGTCCACTAGGCTCCGGTCATTTCACACCCCTGGAACAACTTTTTCTCTTCCAGTTTCTTGTGCGTGCCCAAGAAACACTGGGCCTCCAGGTAATGAAGTGAACCTGTCACTTTGGCATTTCCATGGCTGATGGATTCACTGCCAAGCTTGGCCACAGACTAGGCTCTGCTGGCCTCGCTTGTCCAGCCTGTAAATTGCACAGTGCATAAAAACCATGACATACAATGTTAGGAACTAGACGTTGCTTTTTAGGGCAACCTATGACTGTCTCTTTCAGTTGCCAAGGAGCCGATAGGAGAAGCGTGCACCTATTTCCCCCAAATTGCACCAGCATGAGCGAAGAGGGGAGCTAGGACTTCTTGTTAAGGTCAGCTGTAGCAGGCTGAGCCAAATGCAGGGGGTGAGATGATGTTAAGAGACTCCAGAAGACACAAGACTCCTGCCTGCGTCTCCCCTTCCCTCCTTTCTCAGGGCATGCCTTCCAGGGTTGCTTAGCTGTTTCTTGATGCATCACAACCTTCCCGTGGCAGGGCATTGCCTCGCAGTCCCAGCTGAGTCATGGCTTGCTCCTCCAGAAAGGGAAATGTTCAATGAACTCGACCATTCCTTTACCTCTTGGAGTTCTGTCCACATGAGCTCATGGGGCAGATGGGGAACTCACATTATTCTTCCGTTCATGGGCTCAACATGGATGCAACCCATCTCAACAAATACGGACATGTGCTCTGGGCTGGGCAGGATGTTTCAGGAAAAGCCTGTCCTAGTCTTTTTTCCCGTTTCCAGCCCATATCCTTCCCTTGCAATGTAACACTGGCCTCTTTCTAAGGTCATGGAGGCCAGCAGAGAACTGTCATCAGAAAATCCAGCTTCTCCCAGTGGAGTTGTTCTTCTGCCTGCCTGCTCCTCAGGTACTGGGCATCGTTATTCCAATAAGTGTAGGTGCTTCAACTGATGTGAGGCCCAGTGGTTTCAAAGAAAACCGAGACACAAAGCAGATGGAGCCTTCTCCAGATCTGCAGTTTGGGTCGGCAGTGAGAGCTACAGAAGCATGGCTCCCTGCGCAGTTGCCCCAAGTTTCCATAACAGATGTTTGAGCATGGATCTGGAGCCGCATGGACAAAGCTGCTGCTGGAGCTGCTGCTCTGATGCAGAGCATGAGCCAGCACCACTAGAGACCTGAATGTAAAAATCTCTCTTTGCCAGAAACACTACAGGGGAAATATTTGCTCTAGCTGCTCTTGCTGCCCAGCAGTGGTGCCACAGGGAGGGCACTGCAGACATCTGGCACGGCCGACGGTGATGGCAGTGACATACTGGGAAGGGCCTCCGACCAAGAGCAGAGGAGGAAAGGACCTCAGCTGTGGTAGCAGGAGGGGCAGGCATGAACGACTTCAGGAAATTTAGCATCCTGGATGAGTGGGCAGCTTGGCTGGATGACTGTAATGATCTTTTCAGGCCTTAAAATTTATTACTGTAGCTTTTAGCTCTGGGTAACCAAAGGCAGTTGCTCCTCAAGGAAGAGGGTTGATTCATCCCCAGCACAGGCATTCACTCTGCTTATTCTCTCTCGCCTGTCACATCTCCTTCAGCTGTAACTCACTTGTCGGCCTCTCAGATAGGAGCAGGGTTGCTGCCTCTCTGCAGGACTTCAGATGTGAGATAAATCCCTTTGCATCCCAATGCCACAGGAATGCTTTCCTAGATCTCTGACATCCCTGTTAAAAGATGACCAGTCAAAGAATTTGAGGCACAGCTCTTCAGGCCCTTTGGTGTGTTTTCAGCGGGGCAGGGCAGGGTAGGGCTGCTGGCTGAGGGGCTCAGGCAAGCCCGCCTCCGGGCCCTTGTGGATTTTAACTCACAAATCTCAGGAATTAAGCTTGCAATTTTCCTTTTGCTCTTTTTATAATGATCTAATACGTTATTTTCCTACAGAGGTCAGCCAAACTTTTATAATTTAGACCTTGAAGGATTTGTAGATGATGGCAGCCTTAGGAAAAACTCTCGAAAACTCCTGCTTAGCTAATGCCTATGCAATCAGCTTGAGTCAGGCACAAATCCATGAAGAAATTAACAACAGCAATTAAATGGTGGGAGCAGTGAATATAAGAAGGGACCTCAACAAGGGACAAGGACACCTTGCAGGTTAAAGATCAAAGTGGCAAATGCACATCTCTTGTCATATGGTTCTGTCCATATTATTTATTCTTTACATGGTCTGCCTGGCCTTACCTCTTAAGTTTATTAACATGTACTCACCAACAGTACATACTCTAGCTAGCAGTGGCATAAATATATACAAAATGACTTAATAACTTGCATCTGTCATAAAATCCACTTTATGTTCAGTTCTTCAGTTATAGCTTTGCCTTTTCAATAATATTTTTGAAGTAAATATGTGCTTGGCTTTACCCATGTAATTCCAGGGCTACATTATTTTATTTCATCGCATCTCCTGCCTTAGGTTTTATGTCCTTCACTGAAACATACACTACCATAATTCAAACTTGGTCTCCTAGAAGTTCCCTATGCAGTACAGGGGAACCTTCTTCTCTTTCATCTTTCACAATCCAGTCTGCAGCTGCGAGCAGCCCTGCAGGGAAGTTGGATGTCACTGGCTGCGTTGTCAGTGCTGTCTCTTCAAGGGGCTCTGTAAGGTCACCACCATATTTATAAGCACAGAGGAAAAGACTTTTCTTTTTCTGGTATTCATGCTTGAATTACATCTTTGTCCTTGAAAGAGGGCCTGCTGCAAGAAACATCAAGATGCTCTGCTTTAAGATTCATTTTACCTTCCTGTGAAAATCTTCGTTTATCGGAAAAATGGAGGCTATTTTCTTCTTCAGCTAAGATTTCTTCATCACAATGTTCTCTAGTCAGTGATTGAAAAATAGCTCTTGGGGCTGTATAATTTGTGCTTCTGCAAGCCTGCTAGTTCTTTTATTATTAAGAAAATGCCTTGGTTTGGTAATGAGAAATAAGGTGGTTTTCTTCAGAGACAGATTTTGAATATGCATGCACATATTTTGAGGAAAAGTATCACCTGGGTAGATACCTACAGAAAGAAAAGAATTTTCATTAAAGATATTTAAGTGAAAATACATTTGGATTAGAAATAAGACATGTTTTACAATTTTTCTTTCTTCTTTCAAAAAGCATAAATTAATCTTTGAAAAAAAGTACAAAAGGTTATGGTGGCTTCTGCGTGACTCATCATACTTTTTCATGAAGATGACTCCTTTTCCAAGTGAGGTCTTTGAATCAAGCAGAAGAAGAAAGAATGATAGGGACACAACCAAATGAGGTTGTATGGCTCATGTTATACAGGAAACCAGAGCAAATGGTTGCTGTTCTCCCTTCTGGCCTTCAGATCTTTTTGTCAGTTTCATGAAAAGTTCCGCTTTTCCCTCATGCTGCCAAATAACATCACATCACCCTGATTTCAGAATTATTCTGTATTAGACATGGTGTGTGTGTGATGATGCCTGGCTTTGGGACTCTTCATCACTTGAAAGAACAGCAGTTAACCCTACAGCTTTTTACAACAAGGTGTGCATGGACACATCTTCTTTTTCCCCTGATCTCCACTGGGAACCCACTTAACACAAACCACCACCGTGATGCATGTCCTGCTAAACCAATAGAAAGGGTCTTCACTGGCTTCAATGGGAGCAGATGGAAGTTTTTTGTTCCCACGTTCCCTCTCCTGGTTCAATACCTGGAGCCACAGAGCTGTAGTTGCTGCCTTACCCTATTCATTGCAGCACTTGTGCTTGGCTCTCAGCTGTCCTCTCTCCATCCCACTTTGCTGGAGGACTCCACTGTGACGGGTTGGACATTAAATCTTTTCTTCCCCTGGCATTTGTTACTGAATTTAGGCAGCTAAGAAAACCTCATCATGCTTGCTGTTGCTCTCTGCCTCAGTGAACTTGCAGTCTAAAGAAGGTACAGATAGACTGAGAAAGACATTGCCCTTAAGCCTGTCCTCAGCCTTTCTGCTGTGTTATACAAAAGATGACAATTATCCTCTCTGGCTTTGGAAAAGAAGCTAGATAAAATGCAGAGATTATGAAGGGAAGCAGTCATATTACAACAATTCTGGGCAATGAAATAATAGTTGTGGGTGGAGTGAAAGGATGGTACAGTGTCATCCAAAGGCGCACTGGTGCCAGTGTGGGTCCTTCCAGCCACAGTCAAAAGAACTTTAGCAACCCTTTGTTTGCTTTCACACTGTGATATAAAAGGTGAAATCTCCCATAGACTGAAGTGACCAGGATGTCATTAGTGTTATTTTACATAGGATTTCAGGGGAGATGACTTCAGGTGTTCATGCACAGGATTTGGACTAAGGATCTCTATCAAATCTAGTTCTTTTTTCTGTGAAGTAATTGGTGATGTTGCAGCTTGAATGGAGCAGAGCTCTTTACTGAGGGCTTCACATTTAATCTTTTCTCACTAGGACTTCAGAAACTAATAGAGTGTTAACAAAAGAGTGAGAATCACATTTTTCTGCACATTTTGTTTTTATAATTGTAATATTATAGTGCTGTTTACTCAACCAATATAAACCCAGTGCTCTTGGCAAATACTTTCAATGTGTGTGCTCTGAATTTATTCTTTGCAAAGCAGACTTTACACGCCACAGATGAAAATGCTTCAGCCTCATTTAAATAGGAAATAAAAGGGATTGCATTACTCTATTTCTTTGCAAGCTGAAAAAAAAAAAGGCATTGTCCTCTTTCAGAGTTCAGATTTCATTTTCTTCAAGTGAAGTTGCGGTGGTTAGATTTACAAAACCTCTATTCTTTTTTTTTCACAGATCTGCAAACTTCCTATCTTTAAAGTGTTTGCACAGAGTCAAAAAGGAAACAATAGAAACACAAATCTTCAAGCTGGCATGAAAAATGGCAAGAACAAGATTTGAACACTTTTTAATACCAGTGTAACTATGAGATTACTTTTAAATTATTTTTTTCTGAAAATTCTATACTTTATTTATGAGGGCAAATCAGAGTGTAAAGCAGATAAGACATTTCTAAAGATTTTCTTGGACTGGTTAAAGCTACATCTGAAGACATACAGACATATAATAGAAACACATAGACCAAACTACTACTGTGTTTTACACTTCGGCATTTTTGCAAACTTCTGTAATTATGTCTTTTTAGTGCATTAAAACAAACAGCAAGGAAATAGAAAATACTTCTTCCACAGCTGTGTTTACTACCTTAAATGTGTTTTTTTTTTCTCAACCAGGCAACCAGTCTGAGATAAGAGGTTTCCCTGCTGTGTAACACAGCATAATCAGAAGCACACACAGCACCTACCTGGAGTATTCCAACACACAAGGGTAGTGGAAAATTAAAGAAAGAGAATGGAAAAGTCAATAGCTTTTTCCAGTGAGACACATTTGACATAGCAATAGGCATACTTTTAAAATATATGAATGTACATAAGATCTTGGAGAATTTCTTTGAGTGAAAATTGTGTTCATACAGGAGGGACAAAAAAGAATATTCGAACTTTCTTGAGGAAATCCAAATTTTAATTGAAAAATTTTAAAACACATCCCCATTTTACCACAATGTGAATCATGATTTTCCACTTTCTTTACTCCTTTGTGGAGCATATTTTACATAAATGAAAGCCTAATGAGCTATTCTTAGTAAAATGAAAATATTTTGTCAAAATTGCAAATATCTGAAAAATGGTTTTAAGTTGAAATCAGCAGCACCTTCAGAGATTTCCTGGAGAGTTTTAATCTGCTTGAATATCTGTTGAGAAATGAAATTGAAATTTTTTTTACCACCATTTCTGTAGAAGAAATACATTGCAAATACACTGCAGAAAAATATATTTCCCTTGAAATTATCAATATTGCTTTCTGATTTTCAGCCATTGCTAATATGATGTAACCAATTTTCAAAAAGTTCAGACATTTTTAGGTAGGATTTTATTTCACTGGAAAGTTTCATGGATCTTTAAAAACTTACTTCAAATTATCACTCAATAATTAATCCAAATGCTGTAGAAATCAGAAATTTTCACAATTTTTTTGGGTCACTTTTCATTTTCAGCCATTTTTCCTGACTGAAATGAAATATTTTATTTCAATTTCAACTGTTTCTTTCAGTTCTTTTGTTTTCTATAAAGGAGATGAAAGAAATTTGTGATCACAGAATGAAAATGTGTCGTAAAACATCAACATGGACTTTTCAGGCTTCCATACTATTTTGTCTTTTTATTTTTTTTCTTCAGTATGGACAGCTGAAGATGAAAACCCCAGAAATCTAGTGATGGAATATTTCTGACTAATCAAATTTACAGTTTTAGTTAAAAAAAAAAAAACCTTGGCTGAGAAAAAGTGATCGGAACCGACTTCGTTGTTTAAATGAAGCATTGGCCAATGAAGCGTAAGCCCTGGCAGCAGACAGGCACTTAGAAAAGGAGGGCCATGAAGTTGATAAGGGGACTGGAGCACCTCCCCCACAAAGACAGGCTGAGAAAGCTGGGGCTGTTCAGCCTGGAGAAGAGCAGGTTGTGCAGAGACCTCACAGCACCTTGCAGTATGTGAAGAGGCCCTACAGGGAAGCCTGAGAGGGACTCTGTCAGCAGCTGTAGCGACAGGACGGGGGAATGGTTCAAACTGAAAGAGGGGCCACTTAGGTTAGATATACGGAAGGAATTCTTTACTGTGAGGGCGGTGAGACACTGGAACAGCTTGTCCAGGGAGGCTGTGGCTGCCCCATCCATGGAAGTGGTCAAGGCCAGGTTGGAGGCAGCTTTGAGCAACCTGGTCTAGTGAAAGGTGTACCTGCCCATGGCAGGGAGATTGGAACTAAATTATCTATAAGGTCCCTTCCAACCCAAACTATTCTATGACTCTGTGATTCTAAAAGTTCTTCTCAGCAGCTGAAATTTTAGGCAATCTCCTTTGTCTTGTTTGAAGGTTCTGCCCATGAACTTTGGGCATAATCTGTTCAGTAACCTTCATGAACATGGTCTTTGCAGCTTGCCTTATTTTAGCCACATAAAATCCAGGTTTCAAGTCTAGGCCAGCACCCTCAGCTTCCATTGCTGACACGAAGAAGGATCGGATGTGTCTCAAGGTGGGATCACTGTCTCCTAGGAGAGACATTATGGGACAGCTGTGTGGCTGAAACCCTGCACTTCTACCAAGAATATGGTCACACTCAAGTGTTTAGGATACAAGTGGATGCTAACATAAGCTAATATAACCTGTCAGGAGCACTTTCCAGACCACCTATAATACAGTCTGAATATTTAGCACTGTAAGGGCATATAATCCAGGACAACCACCAAGAACCAGCAAATAAAGGTGGTTTTGTTCTGTGTGCACATATTCCATGAGTTTAATGTTTGACTTTTCAAACTCTTAGTTAAACCCATCCTCTGGCATGAGTGCCGCTCCAGGCACTATGGACAGGTATTCAATCACAGGGACAAACGTTGCGTGGTCTCAGGAGAATCTGAAGTCAGAATGCTCCAAACAGAAGTGACACAACTCTTCTTAATAATGAAGATCATTAAACCTCAGACACCATAGTCTAAGCAAATGTCATGGCAAATTCATTACCATCAGCAAATCACATCAAAAGTGTTTTGGAGCCAGGCTGCTCCCACTGGTGCCAGGGGAGCTTAACCATGGACTTCCCCAGAAACCAAATCAGGCCAGTAGCCAAGTTCTGCAAATTCTCAGCTTATCCTCTTGTGCTCTAGTTTAGTCATTGGATAAGGCATGGATAAGAGCCACCAGATGAAATTTTGTGTCTGTGCTGCAGCAGATGAAGCTGGCTGCTTGCTCCTGCAGCATGTTATTTCACCCTTTACTACGTCCTCCACAGCACCTGGCTTTAAAGAGGACTTCGAGAAGTGTTTAAAAATAGTTTTGGTTACAAGAGAGCTTAGCAAAGTCTGTGTCTCAAACTTAATCAGGGAAATGCAAGCTATTCCTTAAATTTGGGAGGTGTGTGTTTAACTCAGCCAGTTCACATCCCTAGTGGGCTGGCCTTGCCCAGCATCTCAGTACCCACACTGCTGCTCACTCATTTCCCCCACCCAGAAGAAATAGGAAGAGCAAAAAGAGCAAGAGAACTCCTGAGGTGATATAAAGGCAGTTTAATTGGTGAAGAAAACAGGAAAAAACCGCAAGCAAAGCAAAGGCAACCACCCACCACCTCCCAAGGGCAAACAAATGCCCAGACAGTTGCTGAACTTGACCAGCTTGGAAACCGGCTCTGCATCCCTCCTTCTTCTTCTGCCACAGGTTTTATTGCTGAGCCTGATGTTACAGGGTAGGGAGGTGAACAGCTGCAAAAGACTGATCCTTCCTCAAAGGATGTGTGAATTTCAAGGCACTTGTAGCCATTAAAAAGCAGAAAAAATAGATATAGGGATAGATTTGTCCTACCTTCGATGCCTAGAGAGTCCTTTCTTTGGGATGGTATTTGAGACATGGGATGTGAGTTTCCTTAAGGAGGATAACTGGATAAGAAGCATTTTGTTTTTCTTTCTTTCAAAAGAAAAATGATTGTTTATTTACACAAACAATGCAACGAACCTTTCTATTCCCTTTCAGAAGAAACCTGGAGTTGCAACTAGTTAAAAGCCACTTTCTGCAACACAAAGCACTGTTCTGCTCACTGAGATATTTATAGAGGAAATCAGCACAACTTCTTCATAAATCTGCTGGATTAAAAAGTGATGTGGCTGGCAAACATGGTTTCCCTTTTTAGTTGCTTGAGCATTTCTGTCATAACAAACATTGTCCCCCAATTGTGGCACCCTTTCCTCTCACAAATTTTTGAGTGGTGCTGGAACACACTCTGATATGATTCCTTTTCATTTCTGACACCGTTATGTCATTTTATGGATTTGCGCTGACAGCATTTCATTTCGACATCATTATAGCATCTCAACTGACTTTCCACACTGAGCACACCAAGAGGCTTTTGTGATGATGCTATACTAAAGACAGTTAGAATAAATAGGTTATTAACATGATTACAAATAACCTCGCTAAAGATGAATTATGAACATGAACAGGTTTTCTTGCTTAAATTTTCAGCTGTTGCAAAATTTCCTATTTTCTGTCTTTTACAAATGGTCAAGAGATTCAAGTTATAGGTGAAGCTACCCTGCAACTGGAGGATGCAGAGCCTGGTGGGTTCACAGACTGCTGTTACGGCGAGCAAAAGTGGGCACAGCACTCACCAGGAGTCAGGAGCCAGTTAATCATCTTTGGTTCCTTGGAAGTCAGGTGCCTGAGCTGGGCAGCAAGGTGCCCAGGTGTCTCAATTCCCACCACAGACAGCAGGAGGAACCAAAGGGGGTTTGACCCATCAGTGTTAGACCAGCCTCTTAAGGTGTGATGGGATTTTGTTGGGACCATGGTGGCACCAACTGCAGAGGGAGGCTGGAGAAGTGAAAGGTGTCTCTGCCCATGTCAGGGCAGTTGGAACTAGATGATCTTTAAGATCCCTTCCAACCTAAACCATTCTATGTTTCTGTGATTCTGTGAATTAGCATCACTGCCTTAATCTTAAAAAATTAAATTTAGGAGAGTCCAGTTCTATCCAAAGAGGTGAAAAAACAGGAAACTGGAGAAAAATACCATGACAGAAAACAAAAATAAAAGAAGAACTCCTAACCTCCAACACATCTCTTCTTATGTCTCTCAATGCTATGTCTTAAAGATTCATGGCTGCACAAGCCAGGGTGTGCAAAGGAATCGCAGGTGACAAGTCTAAGGCAGATGCCTTTCTGAGGCCTCTGTGATTAGAGGAAATCGATAGTGGCAGAGGTGCTCTTGAAATGACATCCATGTAGGCCGGCAGTGCAGCCACCCCAGGATCAGGCATCTCCCTGGCTGCCACGGCCGGTGTCTCTGGTTCCCTGAGTCGAGAAACACCTCTCATCCAGGTAGCTGGGCTTGCAAGATGCAGATTGAGATGCAGATTGAAATGCAGATTGAGCTCTGAGTGGGAGCCCGAGACAAAAGGACTGCCAGCCTTTGGGATAACAAAGGCCGCAAAGATGGGTGACAGCTGTCAAGGTGAATGGACACTGAGAGACACTTCAGGAGCCGGGAATTGCCGACCTTTTGGATAACAAAGGAGATGAAGACGGCTGAAGGCTCCTTTGTTGAGGGTCCTCCTCGGACACACCAGCTCTGGCAGTTTCTCTGTTACTGCGCTGTGAATAAATGGAACTAGACATCTGAGACTCTGCTATGGGAAAACTAGAGCCGAACCGGTAAGGAAACCTGGTCTGACTGTGTGAGTGGGGTGTGGAGCGAGTCAAGCGGGGCTCCCGTCGGCTCACTGGAGCTGCCCGCTCTGAAGGACCTTCGGTCCCAGCAGTCCAAGCCTCTGGTCTTGCGAACGTGACTGGCAGAGGGTCTCAGAATGAATGGTCAGACTGGGTAGTTTCCTTAACATCCAAACCCTGCTGCAAAACCTCCACCTGCACCCTAGCGTTCCCAGACTTGGATTTGCTCTAAGCAAGAAAAGATATGCAAACTCATGCACAATTACATTGAAAGTTATAGGATATTTAAATAGCAGCAGAAGCAAATACAGCAAAACTTAGATTTATCAAAATGTACAATATTCAGAAAGTCTTCATTCATCTCCCTTCTGGAAGTGTGTTCTAACACAGGCTTTAATTACGTCATCGGCTACTATTTTTTTTTTTAATAAATTGGAACATTTGTGTTGGCGAGGATATCCAAGGCATATTTAGGAAGTGAGATAGGTCAGTATTTTTACTGTCATTTTTAAATTAGTGATCTTCCTAACTTGTGCATTTGGTACAACAAGTAGAATCAGTCATTTCTTCATGGTCTTTTGCAGGAGTGGGAATTTTCCAGTTTCTGTAGTATGTAAATGCCTTAACAACCCTGATAATGTTTTTCCTAAGGTGAAATGAGATAATGAATAGCATTACCTTCACTGTTTTAGATGGAAAAATGAGACAGAAGACACTGACTGGAGTCCAGATTAAAGTCAGCAATTTGGGCTCCCACATCCATCTTGCCACTGTCTCCACCTCTGTGCAGTTATCCTCAGGCAGACAGAAAAACAGACGTCTATTTTCCTCTCCTTTACATTTTATCCTTTACATTTTTCTTCTCTTTACACCCTCACACTGCAATGACATAGTAGGTTGCATGGGAAAAAGTGTGCACCTGAAAGAAGAAAAATTTATGGTGTGCTTTTAGTCAGCTAAATTCTCAGATAAATGTTCCAGCAAGCCCTGGCTGCATGGGATAGGGAGCAGGACTGAGAGGAATCAGATGAGGAAGTAGTGAGCTGGGAATACAACTATTTAAGACAGTGCTGCATATTTTTTATTTGATATTTATGGATCAGCTGATGCAGATCAAAAAAATTACCAGGGGGCAGTTCTAAATGATTTTACTCGAATGAGAAATCCCAGGTAAATGTGAAAGTCTGGAGGCACAGCACGGGGAGCTCAACAGCCTGAGACTGCTCTCAATTGAGCAGTACAAAGTTTCCTTCATGTGCTTTGGAAAGCGAGCAGCCATAGCATGTATGATATGAATGTGGAGTGGTGTGCAGGAAATGGGTATGCCACCCGTAGCCTGACCCATGAATTATTAAACTGATGTTTTGTCACAAAATTATTTTTTTGCAAGAGACTACTTTGGAATATCAGTAAAGACTAGTTCTGCACCATGGATAGCTCTAATTGCAGGTGAGTTTATCTGTAAGACATCAGATGAGGCTGCTGTGATCCTTAAATATGTTCTGTCACCATACAGCCCAGAGGACACTGCTGTAGTACCTGTCGACCTCTGTCTGCTCATCCAAGTGCAAGAGTTAGATGGCCTAGACAGTCCAAGGGGACCTCATTTACAGGACCTCTGTATGTATAGCAGACACCTCATATCCAAACTTGGAAACAGCCACAGTTCCCATCCATACTTGTGGGTGGCCCACAGAATCACAGAATGAACTAGGTTGGAAAAGACCTTTGAGATCATCAAGTCCAACTTACGACCTAACACCACCCCATCAACTAAACCATGGCACTGAGTGCCACGTCCACTCTTTTTTTTAAACATGTCCAGGGATGGTGACTCCACCAGTGCTCAATCACTCTTTCAGTGAAGAATTTTTTCCTGATGTCTAACCTAAATTTCCCCTGGTGCATCTTAAGACTGTGTCCTCTCATTCTGTCAGTGGTTGCCTGGGAGAAGAGACTGACCCCCACGTGACTACAACCATCTTTCAGGCAGTTGTAAAGAGTGATAAGGTCTCCCCTGAGCCTCCTTTTTTCCAGGCTAAACAAGCCCAGCTCCCTCAGCCGTTCTTCATAGGGCTTGTGTTCCAGACCCTTCACCAGCCTTGTTGCCTTTCTCCGGATGTGTTCGAGCATCTCAATGTCCTTCCTAAACTGAGGGTCCCAGAACTGGACACAGCAATCAAGGTGTGGCCTCACCAGTGCTGAGTACAGGGGAAGAATGACTTCCCTGGTCCTGCTGGCCACACTAATCCTGATATAGGCTGGGATGCCATTGGCCTTCTCGGCCACCTGTGCACACTGCTGGCTCATGTTCAGTCGGCTGTCGACCAGTACCCCCAGGTCCCTTTCTGCCTAGCCACTGTCCAGCCACTCTGTCCACCATTGGAAGTATTCAAGGTCAAGCTGGATGGGGCTTTGAGCAACCTGATTTAGTGAAAGATGTCCCTGCCTATGGCAGGGGGTTGGATGTGGCGATCTTTAAAGGACCCTCTCAACCCAAACCAGTCACCTACCTGTGCAAAAGTCTCCCAGTCCAGGAAGAGTTTTAGATGTTTCCATAAGCAAGCAAGAGGATGAACCACTCTAAGGGAAGAACAGAGTTTCTCTTGTGCCATCTCAGGTTATTCCTGAGCTAGTGAAGCCTGGGCAGAGACTTGTGAAATGAAGCTTGTCCTTTCAAATCCAAGCCCATGCCTTTCAGCTGCCTCACCCCAAGACAGATGTGCTGCGCCAGCCTCCAGAAAACCTGATTCATGGCTTCATCCATAGCCCATTGCCAACAAGCAAAAGATTTCCGCTGACTTCACTCAGTTTTGTGGCTGGTCCCTGGGACTCAAAACACATTGCAAAAGGCCAGTTCTCTGCTGAATCTGTCAAGGGTCTCCTGTGTTAGAGCCAGCACCGGTTGCTGTCAGCAGGGAATTTCGCCCTCTATGCCATTTCCAGCATGGATGTGGCAAGATGATGGTTAAATGATGTCTCTTGAGTTTCTACTGATAAAAAATATGTCAGACTTTTTGGAAAACCCTACCTCTTGTACTACTGCCAAGTGTTTCCTTCTCTATCGCTACCAAGTTTTGACTTCAAATGGGACTTTCTAATTACATTACAAATATTATGTTATGCAAATTGGGAACCTGCTAACATAGTCCAGAATAAAATAGCTGAAAAATAATAGACTACAGCCTCTTTTCATTACACTCTGAAGGTCTAAAAAGTTCTGAAGTATAAATTCTCAATCTCATCTGAATATTGAAGAACAGATGACCTCAGAGCAGAACAAGCTGGTTGCCTAAAGAAGCTGGCTAATCCATGAGACATTATTTTTGTCTTCTTCTGTTGGCATCTTTTGTAATAGTTTATTAACAATGATTTGTATCCTGTTGAGTAAGCCGTGTTTGTATAACACCACTGGCACTATATTAGCTGAAGCCAAGGGTATTCTGGCTAGTTAGTCACAGCTATCAAATGCTTGGAACTTAATTTTCACTCTTTTCTGGCTAAGCATTTTTAACAAATATTTTGCTGCAGGGTAGAGAAAATCCTAAATACCCAACAGTATTGTTTGCAGGACAGGACAAGCATTTGCAGCCAGATGAATATGTTTGATGTGCTTTTGCAGTGGAAACACAATGACATCTACTGGCCGATGGAGACGGCTGTCAGAGTGTCTGCTGGAGCAAAACAGCCCAGAGCTGACTCTGCAAGGAAATAGGATGACATTCTTCTGAGAGGCAGGATGACAAATCAGAACAACACCCACAGATATCTCAAGAAATACAATAGAGATCGAAAAACAGAAAATATAAGGTATTTTATTTATATACCACTTGTTTATTGTTAGTTGAAAGATAAACAACCAAACAACACAAATCCTCTGATGGTGCAAAGTTTCTCTCTTGCCCTCAGTAGTGGCTGTTGGAGATTAAAAAGAAGTTAAAGCAACTTACACTGGGTATAGCCAGCTAAAATTCACAAACAAGATCCAGAATGCACAAGTGCCTCCTCTCCTCTTAAAAAATGGGGTACAAGTAAGCAGGACTTTCTGATACCCTAAAATGACACAGTCCTGCACGGCACTGATATTAGTGCATTTTTTCTCTTAGCATGATGCAATCTCTGTAAGTCTTATGCAGAAGATTATACCTAATCAACCCCAAAGGCACAGTGCTCCAGCAGTATGGAATTTCTCTTGCAAATAGTGTTATTAAAAATAAATAAAGGAGGCAATCAAAACATGTCTGTTTCTGAAACTGTGAATGCTAATGATAACAATGAGAATAAATTTCCTACCAGCTCACACTTCTTATGTTCAATGTATATAATTTTGAAATCCCTTGTCTTCCATCAACTCTGCTCCTATAATTTTTAGTTGTGTTGCCTCAACAAGGTGATGCAGTTTAGCAAAACCAGCACTTCTGAAAATCATCATGCTTGCTTTCTAAAATGGATAGGCTATGCAATTTACTCAGTGAGTGGCACTGGATTGGAAATGTTATACAGCGAGTGTATCAGCGCAGCACCCAGAAGAGGGACTGTGTGGAAAAGAAGGCTTTGGCTTCCGTTCATGGAAGCAAATCAATCCAGAACTAAGGAACACAGCATAGACTAGATCTTGTCCATGGTTGTACAGGCTTCTAGGTGGTGACAAGAAAATTGAGGCTGTCCAAAAATGAGTGAATATTGTGCATGGAAGTAAGACCAGCAAATATGAGCAATGCATTAAATGCAGTCATCATAATCCATGGAGACTTTAGTACCATTTCACACTGGATTTAGCAGGCATCAAGAATGTGCTTGAACTGGAGCAACATCTTGTATAATGTGAGTGCTCTAAAGCTCTGTACAATTTTGCATGTCACTCCTTCACTTAGATTTCACTCCTCACAGAGGAGATGAGGGAAGGTGAGCAAAGGGATTTGACCCTAATGTCACAACCCTACTGCTCAACAATGGGCTTTCCACAGTGCTGTTGCAAGGAAGAAAAGAAAAGGGGAGAAGGGAGATGGCATAACACAAGCAAGTAAAAAATGGTAAAGTGTTACTTGTTCAGTCTGTGATTACAAAGATCTAGAAATGGTCCTCCTCATAGCAATAAAACAGAAATCTGTGATAAAAGTGGTCTGACCATCAAAATATTGCATCAAAATATTCTTACCAGACCATATACAGCAGATGATTCCTTCTGCACATTGAATAGCAATGTGACAACTGTGGGCTGGACTTCCCTCCTCAAATAATTTCAGAGCGTCAGAATTGGCATTTGATTCCTGACTGGCATCATTGAGGATGCAGGACAAAACAGGAATGTGTATATCTGTGAAGCTGCTTGTTTGTGTATGTCATCCTGGATTTTGGGTCTGAAAGGGTACATTGTATTGAGACCAAAAAAAAAAAAAAAGGAAGAGCAAGGAAATGTCTTCCACATTTTTCTGATATGTGTAACTTTTATAAACAGAGCTCTTATGTGATGTGAATTGTCATGTTAAACATAGTGACACCTAACAACAAGTGAAAAATAAGTCAGATGCAGATTTCTGGGCTGCTGTCCTATGTTACCACACCATCCATGACTTTTGCAAGTGGTCATGTATGTTAGTGGTTTTTGCACTGCAGTAACTGGGATGCAGCCTGAAAACGCTCAGTGTGATACTCGTGTCCCTGTTCAGTGCTAATATAAACCCTCTGTCTTTTATGCTGGCAGGGGGGTGCACCATGTGTTTGTCCATGGGTGCGTTCCACAATAATTCTGGGTAATAATCACCCTGTGGAGTCCCTCTAGTTATTGTCTTCCCTCATTTGACTTTTACTTGCATTTCCCACGAATGTACTTATATATAAATATTAAAAAATATTTGTTTAGATAATAAAGGGTGGGCTTTGGTTTTTTTCTTCCTTCCAAACCCCAAAAATCTGCTGACTGTCTTGACCGGCCAACAAGATGCCCACTGGTAACTTTCACTTCCCTTCCAAAAAGCATTGCATTGCCTGGGTTATTTGTTTAAAGATCTACTGTGATGTCAAACTGGGACCTAAAGATAGCAACTTTAAACACAATTCTTTTGACAAACCAAAGACTCATGGAGACATTTCTATGTTTATAATTTCCAGTGGATACAGGGGATTTTCTTGAATCCTTATTACAAATAAACATCTTCCACTCAGCCAGTGCATCCCAGACAATGTTGCCTTATGCTCATGCATGGGAGTTAGGGAGTAAAAATTATGAGAAATTCATTAGTTAAACCTAAAATGAATCAACTAATTTTGTTTGATTTGGAAGAGTGAGGAAATACAGAAAGGCAGTTAAGTACTCAAAAAGTATTTATGAAGTCTCAGAAAGTAAAGGTGGGAGGGTTAAGCACCCTGGTTAAAAACACAGTTGGAAGAACATTTGTCCTCAGGTGTACCAGATCACTGTTTTTTCCAGTTAAACAAAGTTGGGAGGAGCCTTTTACATAATTTTCTGCATTCTTGTCTTCAGTACAGAGATCTGTTTGCATATGTGGATGCATAAATACGTACCTTCTCCATATACATATGTAGAGATGAACCAGAGAGCTTTGCATGCACAGAACTGGAGTCTCCATCTGGATACACTCCAGGAGTGAGCTGCATTATTCACTTTGTGTGCTCACTCTGAGACATCCTGGAAGATCCTGCTTTTTGGGAGTACAGAGCCTATGCCATCCTTAGGACACTTAATCCAGACTCTAGACGTGAAAAACACTTTGTTCCCAGCCTTAGAGCCTCATCTGTCAAGCCTAGAGAGAAAACTCCTTTGGGACATGCAAAACTGGACACAGGAACACCCTGGGTGAGGGGTGAAGCCAAGAGAGGCAGGTGAAGATGCTGATGTTGAGGCTACTCTCATCGTGCCTTGATCCCTTGTTGGTCCTGGGTAAATCTCTTCATTCTCTTCAGCAAGGAGACACCCAGTGAGGAAGGGATGATTACTAGACAGTGAATAAGCCACTTGTGGAATGGCTAAACAGCATAGCCATGCTAATAATTCTTAGCAGTTTTTAGTCCTCGTTTCCTTTAAAATACACTTTTTTCATCCTGTGGCAACACTCAGCAGCCTTTCTCTGGTCCTGCAGTGTGGCACAATGCTGAGATTTGGCTTACCACCATCTGGAGATGAGATGGATAGAATATAAAACTTCCACTTTGCTAAATGACCAAATACAAAGAGTTGTCTTTGACCACTTTGAATCCTTCTCCACCCTGAAAAGACCAACCAGAAAACAGAACAGTATGTATATAAAATATTCTTAAGCTTGTGAGCATCTCTCGTGGTAGTTGGTGTTCCTATGACTTTTGAATGTTTCAGCATATCTTTAGTTCTCTTTGATTCTTCTGAGGTTATATGGGTGGTTGCTGGCAGAATTACACACATACAGTCTTCACAGCTCAGCAATCCTTGGATCCAGATTTGGAGCTCAATGTGGGTGGCATAGGAGTAAATGCCAATAAGAAGGCTAGGACAGTGTTGTTACTTTCAGAAACGAAATGACTCAGTACAGAGCCTTTGCAAGCAGCAATTAAAGAACCAGAAGAATGTTTTGTAACTACTAAAGAGTAAGAGGGAAACCTCAGCTTTTTTGTAACGATGTTTTATTTTCACTCTTTAATGAATGTTTTAATCTTGCCTTAAGATATATTTCTATTACTGAATGTCAGCTAGAGACAATCAGTATCTTTCAAGTCTTTTGCTGCTAGGGGCATTTCCAGCTTTGCTGTGGGAACACTTTTCAGTTCATTTTAGGGTTAAGGCTTCAGATCTCAATAGCTGTGTGTTCCCGTTGTTGAGAGAGCCTCTACAGGATATATAGAAAGCATTTACTAAAATCCCCATAGACTTTACATTGATTTGGATGGGTAATATATCATATGATGATGATGATGATGTATTGTCCAAAAAGTTTTAAATAAAAACTGACACATTGATACAGTGTGGAATAATACAAAGTTGTGCAAACCCCAGAGACAGTATCAGCTATTGGCTGATGTGCTGAACTGAGACACAGGAAAGCCTTAAGTTATGGTACCATCTCTGACACTGTCTTACTGAATGCTGGGTTGGCACGATGACTCAATTTCTCAAGTTTCCCATATGTTGAACAGCGATGTGGTACTCTCAGACAATCTCAGTGTACCTGGAGGCACATTTTGATAGGCAAGTGTGCGAAGCAGTTGGTGAGTGTCAGGTACACACGCACAGGACACAGGTTATACTGTGCGAAGTACTGGGATGAGTTACCAGAAAGATTAAAAAAGGCACCATATTAAAAGCCTTAAAAATCTGATTACCAGCAAAAATGGTTTTGGTATGTTATTTCAGAACGTTACAGTAACAAAGCAGTTTTGTGTGCACTTGTGTATGTGTGTGTATATTCGTGTCCATGGACATACGCGTGTGAGTTTGGAGGGGCATGTGGGTGTAAGTATATGTATATACATTTATATAAAAACAGGTATATCCACAAATAGCGCCTACTACTTGTGTAGCATGTCTGTGGCATATCCATTCCTTTGCTTGTACAGCATCACACAGACAATACTTGAGAAGGAATTGAAAGTATTTACTGACAGCAAGAGAAATGATTCACGTTCCAGTATCAGAAAAGTAATTTTTGATTTTGTTTTACTTTTTCTAAGCCATCAGTAGTGTTAAATATTTCTCAACTGGCTGTTTACCAAATTTCAATAGTCAGTTTGGTTAGCTGAAGAATTAAGCTTAGGATCAGTCTGCAATATACACATATTTCATGGGTTTCATACCCTCAGATTTCTCTGACCTATTTACAAAAAAACCCAAAAAACCCCAAAAAACCAAAACCAACCAAACTAAAAAAATCAAGAATCAAAAATTGCTAAGCAGTTCCACAGGGAGGAAGGAATTACTCCAAATTTACACGGTGAAATATTCACAGTTATTGTGACACAGTTATTGTCATGACTGTTTTCAAGACAATCATCATATCCCAGTGGATTTCCAAGCAAATAAAATGCAGTCCTCCTGGGAAGATTGAAAGAAGACCTGCTAGACCAACTGACTTCAGACTTGCATGGATAATGTTGCCTCTGGCTCTGGTGAGGTGTAACAATTTTAAAAACATGTTGGAGATGCCTGTGGATTTCAGAGCACTTTGAAATCCAGGTCTTAAATGAGAAATTTTGCTCCCAGGGCATAACTTTGAAAGCAGAGTGCAGGAAGACAGTAAATGAATCCCAGCAAAGCCCTCTGGAAGCTGTGAAGAGTACAGTTTTGATATATGAAGCTGAACAACAGACGGGGTACAATTCTTGTCCTTTTGAAGAATTCCTGAAGTACAGATCCCCTCAAGTACAGCTTTTGATATCACAACCTGATATTTGAAATAGAGACTGTACCCTAGACCTGGATGGGATTCTCCAATTTTTCAAGATGACACAACAATCATTTGAATTTTAGAGCTCACAGAAAAATCATTTGTCCTACAGAATGTTGTTTTCATCATAAGCTCCAGGAGTACATCGCTGCACCATTAAACAGTTTGCTTTCAAGATTCATCATCAAGGATTTTTAAATATATGTATTTTCTTTATACCCTACTAATGAACATTAAAAAATTGTAATTTATATATGGTGGGAAAATAAAATTGGAGAATAAACAGTGCTAGGAAACTTTGTAATTGCTATATCCCATCAGTGAAAAGTCTTCAACTTTTTTCCTTCCAAGAGATTGTGACCATCCTACTGTCTAACACATTACACTGAAACAGTTGAAATTTTTTTCCCTACATCTTGGTCTGTGTTTTCTATAGTACCTGGAGCTGCTACTGCTCCATAGCATACAAGAACAAGTTATCTTTCAACATCTCAGTTTAAAAGCAAACCTCGAAGAAGTAAAAAACCAAATGACACTTCCACAAAAGCAGCGAGCAGTTTGTGATCACTAACTTACTTGTTTTTCAGTCTAAAAATTATTCCTGTGGCACCTTGCAAATAACTTTTGTTTTGGTTTAGGAGAAGTAAAAAGTCATAATTCACAAAGCAACAGCAATAAACTCATTATTAAAACCCATATCTCACAGAGGTGATCATTTCAATACTAAGAAATGCTACTTGTCTTTTGATCACCACTGATCCTGCCTTAAGGTGGTTTGGGGAGGGGGTGGAGGGAGGAACTGATTAACAGTGATAGTGATGTTGGATAAAAAGGGTTTAAGGAACCTTGAGTATTCATTTAGAAGCTACCTTTTTTTTTTTTTATGTGGTATCCTATAGTTCTATCCTGAATCTCAACCATTAACACAAGATGTTATATCAAGAAACCACATAGGAAAATCCTGACTATCAAGAAATGTAATTACAAATATTACCAGATCCAGTGAATAATAAACCTTGGATGAGTAGCCATCCAGATACACCCCCAGTCTGCAGTGTGGTGCTGAGTTTCAGGGCAGGGAACACAACAAAAAGACACAAACAGTTTCAGAGCTACACAGTTTCATGTTGGATTTGTTTTCCCAATTGATTACAACATCAGAAACTGGATAGAGACAAGAGATGCCTATCCAAGGCTGCACACCAAAGGTGATGCCAAGTGTTTTAACGTGAGGCCAGTTAAGTATTCCAGAACTTGGCCTGCACGTTAAATTGTCCTGGACAGACTGGATGCATTCAGAGGGCTTTTAAAGCGCTGGAGACCTAAGATGGAACATGTGCTTTGCTGATAGCATACTGTTTATGCCAAAATAATGAATGATGTTGGATTATGCATGCTTCATTTTAAACAGCAGACAATGATCTGTATTTGTGAAACAATAACTGTGTTATAGCAAAGCCTTGAACCTGAAAACCTGTAACCACTGAAGATGGTAAAAGGAGAAATCCAAACACTCTCAAAGGCTGTCAAAATTTGTGTTTGGCTTCAAATTTTGTGGGTTTGCCCTTCTTTCTGCTCTGAAGTGTGCAGCGCTGCCTGTGCACTTGCAGCTGCACCTCCCATGGTCAGTGTAGTCAGTGGCTTCGTTTCTCTCCCAGTGGCAAGGTATGGGCTCCCAGACCAGTATGAGCCACAAGGCTCATGCTTTATTTGTGACATGTAGTCTGCCATCAATATATCTTAAAAAAGAGAGAGGGGATTTCCAGTGGATCTGTGATTACTTGGTACAGCGAGGGAGAAAGAGAAAGCTTCTTCCTAGTCCCCTTTGTCTCAGTACTAATGCCAAAACTGAAGCAGCCACACAGAGAGCAGAGGAAACTTAAAAAACTTAATTAGGGAAGAAAGCAAACAAAATAATAGTATGGTGTGTTTACTTAGAGCTGCAACGCTGCCAGAGAAAACTCACAGCTTGCATTTGTAAGCTATGCTTTTCATACAAAACGTATTTAATGAAAACAGGAGAGAGGACAAGAAGCTTTCTTCTAATTTAATTTAAACACGTTTATGTTGCGCTTTAAATTCCTCTTGGGTTAATGTGAAGCTGGGCTAAAAGTTTGGAAGTGATGTAGCCTAGCTAGCTTTATTCCCTGAGTTTAGACTTCAGGGCCTGACAGAGTACTATCTGGAGCTCTCAGGACCCACGGACGCCACTCTTCGGAAGGGGCTTGCTCGTGCTCCCCTCCTGATGCTTTGAGGCTGGGCTATGCTTTTGTAGTCACATATATGTGGTCTTTTCTGCAGCTTTTCAAAATATTAATCTTTTACTTTGATCATCTACTCACTTGTTCTGTTTCCCCCCTCTGTTAAAAGCATCAACATAAAAATTTCTGTGCTCTTTTTTGTTATTCTGGAAGGAATTTTAATGGATTTGTGGAAGCATCTTTGCATGGCTTTGAGTTTTACAATGCCTTACTATGCAGAACAGGAAAACAAAGCCTTACCTATGAATGGTGCACACTTTATATTATATTTGAAATAACAAAACCTGTGCTTTCAAATTGTATTTATTTCAGCATCAACATTCTGCTGTTAATTCACTTACTATGTGAATTAAGAGCAGAATATTGCATCTCTTACAGAATTTGAATGCAGTTAAACAGAACAGCACATGTGGCATATTAAACAAGTGAACTACTACTGTATTTACCAAAAAGATTGTTCACAAGAGAAGACGATACACAGCAATTTGAAATACTGACATTTTCAAATTCTGTTTGAATTTTCAAAAGTAGAAGAACTGTTTTGTAATACAGGCAATCTTTTGGGCGTTTTCTTTGAATGTTGAAAACAACAATAGCTTAAGGATAAAAAAGATTTCCAGTTCACAGTCTGACTTGGCACCATCTATAAAAGAAGGTGTAGGATTTTCCCCCTAAAACCATCTTGCCTGCCTTTACATTAAGTTTTGATGCTCTTTAATCATTCTACCCAAAATTTTAATTTTGGATCAGTTCACTGAGTTGAACTCTTTTAGAAAATTTCCACTGAATAGTAGATGTTTCTGAAACGAGATTAAAGAAAACCCTCACAAGGTTAATCGCAATCCTTCTCTCTTTCTTTCACAACACTTCCCTGAGACATGCTGGTGCATGTGCGCTTTGAAATCCAGCGCTGGACTAGGGAGAGGAGAGGAAGGTGGGGAGATGGTGAGCAGGAGGGTCCACGTGCAAGCCTGGCACTCCTCTGATGTTGCCTACACTTGGCTTGCTGCAAAGCTCTTCTCACACATATTCAAGCAGAAACTTGATAGAGTTTGGTAGCTAAATTCTTTGAATATTTTAACACACTTGGCATCTTTTATGTCTGTAGGAGGCAAGCAGAGCTTCCTCAGGAACTGTCAAAAATTTGTTTTGGATGATAGAGATCATGCTTCAGATGAAAATACAAGATATCCTGCAATGAATGAGCAGCTCAAGCATAAGCTGAACCAAAGCAGAACTTCCTTTTAATGTCCAAAAGCTACCAGCATGCCAAGCATGCAATTGACTGTAGTCCAAAAACAGCTGACTGCCTCTCCCTTCCAAAATTGTCATGTGCTGTATTTATTTCATCAGAAATACATTCTATTTGTTTTCATCCTACTATCAGATGCATGCGTGAGCACCTGAAGCCAGCCTGACAAGTTGCACCAAATTACATTTATTATGGCATCTTTTTTCCTCACTGAAATGGAGCTTTTGGAAGAAAATCATCTGTCCTACTCTCATTACCATGCTCTTGGGCATACCAAGCACAGGCTGTGTGAAGAACGCTGGGCCAGACACGGACAGGCAGGTGCCTCTGCAGCCAACAGCAAACATAACTGGTATCTTCATCAGCTGTATTTCCCCAAGCCCTGGGGAAAAGAGCTGGTCCATTTTTAACAGCATCCATGTATAGTAGGTTGCATGTCCAACTTTTGGGTGGGTTTTGAAGCACAGTCCCATGCTAGGACTGATTTTGCTTCTGTTGAATCAAGGACAAAACTCTACTCCACTTCGACAGAGGCAGAAGCATCCTCAGAATCTCTAAGTAGTCATGGCTTTTTCTAAGTCATTCATGAAAGTATTAATTTTGCAGTTGTTTCCCATGGAGCAGGGATAATTCCCTGTCTTTTTAGTTTACGAGGCACATTGGAAAATGCCACAGAATGTTTAGCAGACAACTTGTGCTGTCATAACAGGTCTTTTGCTTGGTTTTTGAATCTGCCTTGGTTTGGAATAGCATGCAAAAAGAAACTGTCTTGAATCTATTCAAATGCTTACAGAGTTTATTAAAAACATCATAGTTCTGAAGTTAGGGATGCAATTTTATTGTGATCTGTACAATGCAAAAAAAAGGAAACATGGGACAAGACTATATATAATTTTTTTTTTTAATAGCAGGAAATTAGACTGTACTTTAACATTTACCCACAGTTTAGAGAAGAAGATTGGAGATTATTCTGTGGGTTTTTTTTTAAAATATGACAATACAATTTAGCTTCATCAAGACTATCAACAGTTCTGAAAAGGAATATCACATCATTGCATTCTATATTTA
Organism: Cnemophilus loriae; assembly: GCA_013397755.1. NCBI lineage: Eukaryota > Metazoa > Chordata > Aves > Passeriformes > Corvidae > Cnemophilus > Cnemophilus loriae. The sequence goes on along the minus strand of VZTF01004531.1, from coordinate 454,012 downwards.
ATCATTTATTATGATTCACAAAAAGAACTTATCTCAGGATGCTCTTGATAATTTAAAAAATTACAGCAATTATACCAGCTCAATAAATACTTCAGCTTCATCTTCTTTAGTCAACATATTACTGATAAAAGGAAAAAATAAACATGGAAGTGTTCCTCCAGTCTTTCTACATTTGGAACTACGACGGTAGCAAACAACACGGCCACTGTGGCAGATTCACAGGGTCAAAAGCTCAGACGGATGGCTAAGAAACTAGACCACTTTGTATCCATGCTTTACCACAGATTTCTTGTATATCTTTGGGAAAAGGCTGAGATGTTACTCACACAGTTACTAGCCATGCAAATAGAGATTTAATATATTGGCTAAGCCACTCTGCCTGCCTTTGTGCTGACCTATGCAGAGCTCACACTGCCGCCCCAGATCCAAAGGCACTATGATGGAGTATTGCACAAAGACACTCTGGTATCTTTGTAGGATTCACACCAGTTCTAGCACAACAAACACTGAACCAGTGCTTTGAAGACCAGTTGGATACAGAATAATCCTTTATGGGTTGTCTAAATCACATGTACCACAGTACATCCTTCTATCAACGCTGGAAAGGTAGTGATTAATTGCCTCCACTTGCCCAAAAAGGAGTGGGATGAACCACTCTTCTGAGGTGCTTCTTTCTTTGAAGCAAGCTAAGAAGTGCTCATGGGCTGTGGAGCACCAGGAGCAGTAGGACAGATGCCCCAGCGCCCTGCACAGAAGCATTGATGCGTGGAAGCAGAGGCAGGCACCAAAAGAGGCAAGCAAAGGAGTTGCACTCATGAGTGCTAGCTAAAATTGTGTCTGGATTCAAAGTGTGGCACAGATATTTTGAGTACTGATGATCGAGAGGTCATTATATGGAAATAATACCTCTAAAACATATCATATCTTGATGAGTTCTGATGGTGACTCCTTTTGTGCCCATACACAAAGAATAACTCAACCCCTCTGCTGCCTCTCCACATTGCCTGATAGTGCAGAGACCTTCGAGGACTTAGGCATATAAAAATTGTTAATAGACAAAGACTGACAACTTAGACTGTTATCAGCAGCTTGACGAGCTTATAGCTCTATCTTCAGCTCCATGAGGAATTCACTGGTAAATCCTCACTCCTCTAGTAGCAAGGAAGAGGCTCAAGAGCTGCAGCTGAAGCAGCCTGGAGGTGCAGAGATGCTGCAGGAATCCTCCTGGGCAGGAACAACCCGCCCCACAGGATGGGCAAAAATGGCTTCTGGTCTCTGTGGACAGAAAGACATCTAAGAAATGTTGAAGGTCACAGATCTGCCTGAGTTACTATTTGAGCCTGGTGAGTATTTGAGTGGCAAAGCGAGTGCCCAGCAGAGGGCTTAAGCAAGCCATGGAAGGAAGAGGACTCCTAAAAACCACATAGCGTGGATGCAGCAAGGAGAAAGCTCTCAGTGTGCAACGTGAGTACGGTGGTCAAGATATAATAAAATATTCAAATAAATTCTCTAAATGAATGCGCCCTGAGATGATTCAGAGGAATTGCATCACTACAAATAAGTGATACAGCAAATCAGTTTTTTAACCTCAATCCTTTTAAACTGTGGACCTATTGAAGGACATACTGTAGACAAAATGCATTAGGTCCAGAAATCCCTCCTCAAAGAAATGTCTGCAGAAAATACAGTTTGAAAATATAGCAAAACCAGCCAATTTGAGGATCGGGCCACCTCTGCCAGGTCCTGACTGCTCACTCCGACCACATCACTGGCATGAAGAGGACAGGAGACTGTCACTGAGAAAAAGTGAACCTATAAGCATTTGCTTTTATTTCAGTAACTTTGTGTTACTGGGAACTTCAGTTTTCCATCAGTGAAGTGCTTAGGACAATAAATAAACATAAAGAAATAGCAGTCAGTAAAATAGCCTGTACTTTGCTCTTTACTCTGTTGCTCTCATATAATGACTTGGGCTTTTGATGAGGCAGTACATTTTTATGTAATTTCCTAGTATTTTAGTAAAGCTTAATGCTCCCTGGCGCTATGGAAATGTTTCCTTTTTGTTTGGAATCATGAGTAATTTGACTGCCTGGAAGGAGCTTAACACTCACCCGTAACGAGGCAGGACTTTCGCCACTGCTGCCACTGCCTGACTCTGCTTTTGCCATAATATCTGTGACTACTGACATTTGAAGATTTTTCCACATGGGTGAGTTGGACGTGATGTCAAGCTGCAGAAAAAGCTTTATGGAGAGCTAGGGAGTTGGAGCTCAGGCTGTAAGTGGGAGGTAGGAGAAAGCAGGAGCTGAGTAGTGACAACGTGGTGGCACAAAGTCCCGAGCAGCCCCACGGAGACAGTAAGGTTTCTTGTTATGGCTCCTCGCGTCTCATAGTGAAAATGCAAGTAAATCAAATTTAAGCGTATGAAGCTTAGGCTTAGTGGCCTGATTAATTTGTGCCACATTCTACCCTCGTATAAAGTGAACAGTTTGTTCTCCCGGTGGTGAACCTGGAGCCAAAAATGAAATGTTTTCTTTATATCTATACCTACATATCGTGATCCCTGCCACCCGCACCTGTCTTTTTGAAGCAACATCTTCCAAGCATTTTTAAAAGCACCATTCGCAGCTGCATTTCCTGGTATCGCTGTAAACTCCACCTGCAAGGCACAGGCTCCAAGTTTCCGGGCAGTGCCGCCCCACATAGAACGCCGAGCGCTGGTTCGNCGCCCGCCCTGCGCGACCTGGGCGACCGCTACGTCAAGGAGGAGTTCCGGAGGCACAAGGCGGCCGGGCCCGCCGAGGCCCAGCGCTTCCTGCGGGAATGGGAGGCAAGTGCCCGCCGCCCCGCGGGGCAGGGACGCGGCCGGGAGCGGCGCGGCGCGGCGGGGCGCAGGGCAGGCCCCGGCGAGGTCAGGGGCGCCGAGCTGTCGCAGCTGCTCCGAGGTTGGACTCGGTGATCTCAGAGGTCTTTTCCAGCCCGGTTGATTCTGTCTCCTCGGGCGTGCTCCCGTGAAGGGCGAGCTCCTTACAGAGCTGTAGAATGCCTTGTAACTCCATGTCTCTGGGCAGGTTATCTTTTATGGTTCTCATTGCCTTGCCTCAAATGTGTGATAATAGTTATGCACGCACAGGTATATGTAACAGAGTGACATCAGTTATATAATTAGCTATGTATAAATATATAAATAAAAATATGCGCACAATTATCTGTGTGATCTATAATAATGCATTATATAAATCTATATACATATTTATAACTACATACATAACTAATTGTATAATTATAATTAGCCAAGTACATAGGTGTAAATAGCTTCCCTATGAACTTGCATTTCATTTTTCAGTGACATTTTTTCTGTGTTTCCTAAGGAAACAAGTATTACGTGAACGTTGCTTTTCTGATTAACACCCCTTTCCCTGAACTTAGTGCCTGGTTTCACCAAGGGGAGAAAAGCGGATCACTCCCAAATGATGAGGTTGTAACAAGTTTCACAAGCAGCAGGGGAGGGAGATCCGTAAGGTGCTTTCCCGACATGCCTGGAGCCCAGTAGATATTACCATATTAATAGGTCTCCAAAAAGTCCACATGGCAGGCAAATGTATGGACACTTCATAGAGGAGAAGCTGCAGTTAAAGCATGAACACAGCTGCAAGAGACGGATCTATAGAAAAGCTTCCCATTAATTTTCATGCTCCTTGAGCTACTGGTTTGGTAGCACTTTTGAATCTCAAAACTATTTTCCTTTCTGTGGAAGGAAATTCTGTTCTGCTTTGCAGTGGAAGGTAGTTAGCAAAGGTAGCATCCATTGCCTCACAGTTTACCAGTAGAAGGGTAGTGGGTAAGAACTGACCCATCCCTTCTACCTGCAGTAGCTGAAATCTTGTGGGTTAGAGTAACTTGGGCTGGGGCATCAGAAATAAGCAGGGAGAAGACTGCGTGGTGTTTTCTACAGAGGAAAAGAATAAGTGTACTTTAATTGCCTCTTGCCAACTGATAGATCCTCAAATCAGAGAAATTTGTATCTACTTCTCAAATGCCTGATGCTATTGTAATTCTCAATTGCCGTTTACTTGATACTGCTGAAATGTTTCCGCATCACTGCTTTCAATTTTAGCGTGAGCTAAAAAGACAAGTTACAGGTTACTATTTTCGGTGCTAAAATCTTCCTTAAAATAGTTTTAGAAAAGGAAGTAAATGTTTACATTGAAATGTTTACATTGAAATATCTTTAGCCATTTTTAAAGTGAAGTAAACAAATACTGAAAATATTACTCAGTTTGGAAGTGTTTTAAAAGTAGATTATAGGGAAAATTGTGACAAAAATTAAACTACAAGTAACAGAAGTTGAATTTTGAAACCTGACATTTAGTGCTATTAGCTATGATATGTTCAAGGAAAGGAAACTAATTTAATAACTGTTTTGAGTGTGTGAGTATAAAGAACTTTGCAAATATGTCTGTCTTCTAACAAGATGCTGAGAGATGTTAGCACGTAGTTAACATGTCTCTTCTCATCTTTAATTTTTGTTTTGTTCTGGGATCTTTTTCTCACCCAAATAATAATCTATTTCAAGTGTGGCATTTAAATCAGACTTTTACATTTTTGGCCTGTGAGACTTGCTTTGCATCTTATGTTATGCTGTGGTTCCCAGCACCATGAAGACTTGAGCTAGGTAGTTGAGGAAAGTGGACTGCAGACAAACTGAGGTTAAGTAACTCTGGGCTCTAATTACACGCTAATTAATTCATGTTGGAGTCAGTCCTCTGTTCTGATTTTGGCTTAGATAGAGTTAATTTTCTTCGTAGTAGCTTGTTCAGTGTTGTGAATTTAGTATGAGAATAATGTCGCTGTTTTAGCTGTTCCTAAGTGTGCTTACTCTAAATCAAGTATTTTTCAGATGTCCGTGCTGTGCCAGTGAGGAGATGCTCAGGAAGCTGGGAGGGAGAATTGCCAGGACAGCTGCTCCAAACTGGCCAACCAGATATTCCATACCATACAACCTGTAGTATGTCCAGTGTGTAAGCTGGGGGAAGTTGGCCATGAGGGGTTGATCACTATTCAGGTGTGGGCAGGGCATCAGTCAGCAGGTCGTGAGCAGTTGTATTGTGCACCACTTATTTCTCTTGTGTTTTATTCTTTGCACCCTTCCTGGGCAGCAGGACACTCTTTTGACCAGAAATAGGCTGGAAGCTCCAGGACAGTTCTTGCAGGACATACCAGCATAGCTGTGAAGTGCATGGTTCTTGCCTAAGAGTCACGCAGGTAGCCACAAGTGAAGTACTTCTTGCCTCTAATTTTGTTAAACAAAACAAAAACCAAACAAACCAAACAAAAAAATCCACCTGAACACTGCAACATTAATACAAACTGGTTGTTTAAATTTCCTGTTAAGTTAAAGTTTCTTTTTTTTGGAAAAGTGTGTACTTACAGCTCTGATAACAGTATTTTGGCTTGTTGCATTTCCAGCATTTTTCTTCCCAATTTGCTTGTTCATTAGGCTAAGCATATACCTTGCTGTATGCACTTTAGTGTTGTCAATATTCAGCTTCCATCTGGAAATGTTCTTTCCTCATGCCTTCTGTTACATGCAGGGCGTCTGGTGCAGAGTGGCATGATGTCTCATGTTACAGAAAATTAGTATTCTTAATTTTATGTTAAAGTAACATTTCTTCATGTATATTCATCAGAGCGTAAAGATTATGGATATGATGATTGCAGTGATGTTTCTTGACTTTGAATGAGAATTTCAGTATGAAGTGTAATCTTAATAAGTCATCCCAAAAGCTTTTTGAATGAAAATTTCCAAGGATGTCTTATTTTAACATAAAACTACCTGGCTATTGCTAAAACTCTTCAGGCTTTTTTGGGTAGTCAGACCTTCTGGGTGTGCTTGAATATACTAGTTCAAAGTCTGTGGTGTTCTTTCTTGTCCTCCAATATGATTCATATTAGCTAAATGTCTAGAAAACAGGCCTGGCATTTCAATCACATTACGGTTGCCTCAAATGATCCCCCCACCTCCTTTGCTATTTCAGTTATGCTGATTCAAGGGAACTGGGTGTATTTGAGGTTGGAGCCAGGTGGGACCTCGAGCCAGGTGGGAGTCAGCTGCTTGTCCCAGGCAGCTAGTGGCTGGGTGAGAGAGCACAGCCTCAGATTGTGCCACAGGGAGGTTCCTCCACAGGAGGAATTTCTTCACAAAAATGGTTGTTAAGAACAGACTGCGCAGGGAGGTGGTGGAGTCACTATGCCTGGGAGTGTTCAGAAAATGACTGGATGTGGCACTTAGTGCCGTGCTTTAGTTGACAAGTTGTGTTCGATCAGAGGTTGGACTTCATGACCTTAGAGGTCTTTTCCAGTCTGAATGATTCTGTGATTGTGTCTCACAAACTGAACAAATTTCCTTTATTTCTTGTGAAACATGGTGGAAAACCTGTAGGGAGATTTCTAAGATCAGCTTTAAAAATAAAGGGGGGAAAAAGGAGGTAAAAAGCTCTGAAATGATACTGCTGTAGTATGTGAATGGTTCATGTTGTTTTCCTGTAAAGGAGATGAGAAGGGATCTGCTTGTTTGGAATGCACAGGAACTGAGGGATTTAATGTTAGAGCCAACCATGTACCTGGCTAATGTAGTTTTGTAGGAAACCTAAGCTGACGTATTTGCATTTATAAAATAGGGAAACTATCCACTGAATATTCTTGGAAGAATTTTTAAGTGGATACGATCAATAATAGGCTGCAAGTCCATATGTATTTATATAAAAGTAGAAGCATATAAATATTGTGGTTTTCCTATGATTGGTATTAGATTGCTAGTTTGTGTCTGGAAACCTGCTGGAAAATATTAAAGTGGGATACAAAGAAAGTAAGCTTTGTTGTTCAGAAATTATGCTTGTTCAGGTAGATTCAAATTAAGCATATAAATTATTAATATATGTTCCCATCTATTTTCTAAATATTTAATATTTTAATTAAAATAATTGGTACTCGTTTACAGGAGACTGCTGATATAATTAGATTGATACTGATTATTACCTTGGAATGCTATTGAATTAATGTTGACAGGTATGATAAGTCAATTAGTTCAACAGTCTTCTAGATCATGGTAGCTGATGATAATGTTTACCTAAGGTAATATTAAGATAGTATTGATTACTTAATTTCAGATTGCAATAGGTACAATATTCTGCTAAATAATTGCAGTAACAATTTGTTTCACATTTAAGCATTAATTTTGAAAATGACCAGTTTGTACTTGGGTTTTTTAAAAAGCCTGACCCTGTAGATGAGAAGGCCTGGGCTGTCTCTAAGATGAGCAGAGTCATTCTGCAGAATTACACAACGTTTTCTCTGTCTAATAGATTGAATAAATTGCCTTTGAAATTCTTGGGCCACTCTTGACCCTGAAAACATTTTTACAAGCTTTCAAATGAACTGTCTGGGGACCCTGATCACGTGGCCTCTCAGGAATGACTAAATTTTTTGAATCAGTGTATTTGATGCAATACAAATAATTGTCGTTCATCAAATTTATTTTCAGTTACCCGCATCACTTGCAGTATTTACTTGGCTGGGATGATTGTGGGGTGCTGTGCTATTTCAGAGAATATAGTTGTTCTGATATGTCTTTTTCTGCTCACGAGTGGATACGCTTACAGAAATTTTTGCTTTTTAATTTTCTGGGCAAATATGATCTTCCTTCCTCTTCTTGATTTATTTTTAAGATACTGGCACTCAAAAATATGTTGAAATGTTGAATGGAGAATTTGAAGAGCAAACAGTCAAAGAGGGTGGAAGAGGAAATTGTGGCCAGTACTGGAGTCAGACTGAAATGGGAATGGGATGTGTGGGCTGCTCTTTGTGCTGTCTTTCAGCAAATAATGTAGGTTGTATAAGTATAAAACTGCTGCTGGCATTCTGAATTCTGCTCTCAGTTTCAGTGAATTACATTATATAAGAGATATTTTCTTTGCCTGACAAAGAAATACTCTTTTTTGGAGGTAAAATATGTCTTTAGGTTTTTTGCCATTTTATTACTTTTATTAAAGTTGTGAAATAGGATTTTAGGGTAGTATTTCATTTTAATGTTACCGGATACATTGGAATTTGCTTTTAGCGATTTTTATGGCTATCTGGATGAAAACCTTCTTATTAAGAGTAAATTCCTACTGAGTCCTATGTTTTTATCCCCCACTTAGGGTGTTCACTAGTTATTAATTTGTAAGAACTAAATTGGAGTCAATTTCCTCTATTTTCTTTTATATTTCTCAAAAGGCAGGAAGGAATTTTGCACTTTTCTGAGAGCCAGGGAGTTGTGGCTGATAAAATGAAGAGCATGTAGAATTTGGGTATGAATGGCCTCAGGAAATCAGGCTGCTGCTCTGACCTAGCTTTCCTGGTGGCCTGCTTGGTTGTAGGATTTGAAGTCTGCCTCTGATGAAATTTTGCCTGGGTGCACCCATGATTTGGTGAGTGTCCTGAATTAGTATTTATGTGCAATTGCAAAGGTTGACCACGTGGATCCCTGTTATGAAGTTTCATGCAAATAACATCTTTTTCATCTTATGCCGTCACTTCCATCCTTTCAGTGCTCTTTCAGATTTGGGTTTAGAAGCAGGAGCTGGTGTCTGCTTCTCTTCCATGGAGAATCCAGGCAGTCTGGGAGCTTTCTGAAATGGTGAGACTTGGGGTTAGCCTGGTGGATATCCACTGGCTTGTGCATGATGCACACCTGTTGCAGGAAGGGGAATTTGTTACTTTTCACCTGGAAAGCAGCATCATTCTCTTTCAGGTTTATCTGCCCACTGCTGAGGCGAGTGATTTCTTGCTGGGTTGTTGTTTTTTTCTCTCCTATGTACATACTGGTTGTAGACCTTTACTGTATTTTCCAAATTAAAAATTTTATAAATTGTGGCATCAGTATTCTCAATGCTTCTGTCATGTTACCATGCCAATTTACCTGTATGCTGTCATATCTGTGATTGCATGTAGCTGGTCAGATGGCCGTTTTGATAACTGCTTATCTGCTAGTTGAAGTTTTTATTTACAACTGTTTTGACACAGCAGGAAATCATATCCGAGTCATAGGGGTCACATCCAACAGTAATGTCAGTCACTTGCATGTGCCAGTCACCTCAAGTACATTGCAAGTATAAATACATGATGTGCAAATAGGTTTATAAATTTCAGATGGTTTCGTAGCATGCCTTGGATACTTAAAGTGTGGCATGAATTGAATCCCTGAACTGAAATTTCTTGGCAGGAATTTTATTAGTTGTAACTTAGATTGAGAAGTTTAAATTGCTGTAAAAGTGGGGTGTATCTCTAATGAGTGTAACAGTTTCTTTCTTGCATTGAATAGCACTGGCAGGGCATATTTCTGTTAATGCTCTCAGGGCTGAAGATACTGTAGAAGTTTTGTGAATGGCTGCTCCATGGACACTTTCCTAATCACTACAGGTTAGTGATAGTGTGAGAATAGATCTCTAAATAAGAAAACAGCCAGACACAGTAGAAGCAGAACCGGTAATGGAGCATTTACAGAATTGTCAGTTTAAAAGGTAATTCAGGTTTCCATCTAGTGGTGATATAAAATTCTGTCTGAGCCATATGAGATAGCATGTGCATAGCCATGCTAGCTAACATATCATTGTACTTGTGTGTGTGTGTGTGTGTGTGAAACTTAGGGAATAAAAAGCCTTTATTATGTATAAATTATATTTTTAATAGCACATAATTCTCAGGACCTCCAGATTTTTTTAAGTTAGAGCTGCAATGGTCAGCAATATGTTATTTTGTGCGTTCAGATATCCAAATACTCTTTGAATATAAGTTTATCTTATTTGCTGTGAATTAGGCTGATTCCTCTTTTTCAGTATTCCTTGGCAGCCATTTAAAAAAGTTTAACTTGACACAGGTTACTGAAAGCAAATGGGTGTCTTAAAAGGTTTTCTTCAAGTTGTATGTATGCAAGTATGAGTGTTGTTAGATTTCTTGCTTTCTCTTACATGTAAGCAA